>JAYMTK010000008.1:0-129416 GCA_036897405.1 Pelargonium myrrhifolium | reverse complement strand
TTTATAAGTGATTTAGAAAATAGGCAATTATCTAATTAGCTAAATCGTTGCAATTGGTTCTAAGCTCCTATTCTAAGAGTGGGATTCGAACCCACAAAATGGGCTCTATTTGCCTCGTGATCGACTTCTCACATCGGCTAACTAGCTTAGGGAATACTCGACTGGAGAAAGATTTCAATATTCTATCTAAGCAATTTAATAAAAAAGGACTCTTAGCTATCATTTAGAAATGCGCAACCATTTTAGTAACTAAGCGCTTTGAGGAAAGTGAGGTAATGAAATGTTGATGGTAACGAAGTTGTCTTATTTCGTAAGTGATTGAGACTCTTTGCTAAGAGCTAAGATCGATTTGAACCAACGGCCATTTCATTGAAATGCTGGTGCCTGCAGCATACCTCCTTTTTCTGTCCCATAAAGGCCCTTCCCTAGCGAGTCTCCAGAAAAGAAAGAAGAATAGTTCTATGAATAATAGGATTTGGGAGTCTTTTATACTAATATTATAGAATATACACTTGAAGTTTTTTTAGTTCAGTTAATCGTTGGTATTAAGACGAGGTTACTAAAGATTAGAGGAGACTCTCCCGCATAGGTGAAAGGTTAGATAATGGAGAGGCTGTAGTTTTTCTCTTTTGTAAGGTATTTATCCGCTTTTTCTAAAAAGAAATAAGACAAGTTTGTAACTTCTTGAGATCCAAGAATCTTCATAGTTTTTGGATCCCTTTTATTCCACCTATTTTGAAAAGTCCGGGAATCCCACGAAAAGTAGTTAGGAGACTTTTCACGGGAATCTAGAATGGAGCTTCCTAATTAGGAATGCCGCAAAAGCAAAAAGCTATTTGGACAGGCAATGTAGGGCTCTTTGTTGGTTTCCGGAAAGGGTCAAGAAAAGTATACAACAGGATTTAAGTTTTCAACCTCTTAGAGTTGCTTCTAAGAAAAATAAGAAGGTAGAAAAAACGCATACGTCAAGAATTTCATGTATAGTTATATCTACGGATAACAGGAAGAGGGGGTCCTTTTTTAATATAGCGCAGGTAAGGATTTCTTATGTATTATGTAAGTTGAGTACTTGTTTGTAAAGAAAGAAGTTATGTCTATAAAAGAATGGGGGTTAACAAGGTTTTTTATTAACCTTATGTTTGGGGCTTTCGCTAGGTTAGCAATCTCTTGCTCTTAATTCAGACTTTAGTAGCTGAAAACAGTTTGGTTTCTTTTTGCAGAACTCTTCCTTCTGAAAATCCGAAGTACTCTAGATTTTGAATTTTTAGATACACAAGTTAGTTCTTTTCATTTAAACCGGGAACCCCTATAAATTACCTATCTGCAGGGGACCGGGTTTGAGACATTCGGACATAGGAATGAACCTTGCAGTAGGCTCTAAAATGCAAAATTCTGCGAGCCTACTGCGATAAGATAACTTTGACCCTTTATCTGGTAAAAACTAAACTCAGTTCTAATTCTTACCCTTTTTTGTCAACTTCTCTATAAAAAGAAACGCTTAATTTTACTTGTTTTGATAGTACTTATACTTGTAATATCTCTCCTATAAGCTAGACCTCAACTCTACCTCTTTACTGAAAACTCAGTACTTAAGCTATACTTACTTCCAATCTCTATTAATTATCCGGAATCAGAGACTTTGTAAACAAAGAAGTAACCCTTACTTTAAACTAAAACGGAAACCCTCCTTTTACATTGATGCATGCTTTACTGAATGAGGGCTCAACTCTTGCCTTCTTGGGCCCTACTCTACTACTTAGGAAGTTTTTAGCATAACTAACAAACGATCCAAATTTAACGGGTTTCCTCTTATTAGACATAGCGTTATGAAGTCCTGGTCTTATTCTAAAATAGAGTTAATCCGTACTAGAGACTCTTTATTTACTCTAGCTTATTGCCTAGAGTTAGAGTATCTTACAAGCTTCGGTAACCATTATAAGCACAAAGAAAGATTATGGAACCGATACCATTCATTCATAATACTGCTATAAATTGAACCCGCTATCTAACTCAGCTCATTGTTCTACCGAGACCCGGTAAAAAACTAGATAGAGTATCTCTTTTAGTTGTTGTGGAGTGAGATTCTTGTCTGTGTTTCTAGGTTTACAGATTTCAGATTACGGATAATAAAGAAGAAGCTTTTTTAGAAATTAGAATATTTCCCAATAACAGAAAAAAGCCCTGTGTTATTAGTTACTTGTCTATTTGTGATTGTAAATAACCATCAGGATCCCTTTTTTACAAGTCCCGTCGAGAATTTAGCAAGTAAAGTAGGTAACGAAACCTTATAAAGTACTTTTTTCTTGGGGACCATAAGAGTCACCGTTTTTGTGTTATCACCGAGTATTGTAAAATAAATAACAAAGAGGAATTAAAAGAATACTACATCGATTTAAGTTTTGGGTTTAAGATAAGTGGTATTCGGTACTCGCTTCTCTGAAAGGTTACCCTTTGTTAAGTAAAAGTATATCTGATTCTTCATTTTAACAGACTCTTATTTAAAACAAACAAAAGATTAATAGAATACTACTATAAGACCTATTTCCAAGTCAAAGAAACAGTAAAGGTGAGTGCTTTTCATCGTATGTTATGGAATATCTTGAGCTAAAGAGCGTAGGGTTTCTTGGGGTAGTAGGCTGAGTCGCTGTTTTTGTACTTTTGTTAAGGAGTTTTCCATTTCGGGTAGTAAAGAGGATCCTAAGGAATCAAACAAATAAGGGAAGATTGCTAGATAGAGATTTCTAGTTGTTCGGGGTTTTAGATTTAAAGCGAGTAAGGAAAGTATACAAGAATAAACTTAAAAAGAGAATAGACTGTAAGGAGTTAACTAACTTATGTAATAATATTTCCAATCTACCTAGACTTTACTTCTTGCAAATAAAAATTCCATATTACAATAATAAGGGGTGCCTAATTAGTATAAGGAAGCAAAATTAATGAAAATAATCAAGAAAAAGGGTTTAAGATTTAGCTACCACTCCCACTTCTTCAAGGGATTCCTTGGATATTCACAATTGTAATAAAAATTTGGAGATTTCTAAGACAAATAAAGGCGGATTTTAGAGTCCAGCCATAAGAATTTCCTAGTATCAAAATGAAGGAAAGCCCAGCTTTTGCTCTAGTATATCTTTACCCCGTTGATAGACGACTTAGCGTTAACTTTTAGAGCTTTATGTTTCTGCTTAGTCGTACCTGTTTTATCCAATAAGGAGAACTCTAGTATGTCATCTGAATGAGAAGGTAGTAAAGGGGTCCGTTATTCCTATAAAAAAGCTTTTTAGACGTACAGATGTTCCTAAATGAAAGTTAAGCCGTTAAGTATTAAACTAGTACTCCTGCTAAATATCTATAACTTCGGAAACTCTTAAGAAAAATTAAGGAACAAATGACAAAGAAATAAAAGAAGATCTAGGTCATAAGAAACAAAAAGTAGGGGTTATAGTGTGCTTATGTATTAACTATGGATACTCGGGAATAAGCCCTACTTTACTTCGTGTCAGTCGAGAATACACTACCCTATATCTACAAGGATCCGTACTCCATAACGATAAACACATAACACGCTGAGGAATACACCTTAGGAAAGTAGTACAGTATTAAACTATCTTACTTAAGCAACTAATAAATATTTAAACATTACATTATAGTCGTGTTTTCGTTTGATTGGAATAGACTAAGGAGAATACCTCGTGTTCTTTGCTTTTTTATAGAGAAAACAAAACCCAGATTTTATTAGTAACCTTTAGCGGGCTCTTCTTAACGAAAAAAGACTTTATAAGCATTTCTTAATGCATCCTATAAAAAGACTTACAAAAACAAAATTTTTATAAGCTGAGCGAGATATCCGAGTTTGCCACTATTAAGAAATTCAAATTTGTTCAGAAAGAAGAAAGCTACAGCTAGGTTTGTAAACATATCGAATAGGACCTTTTTGATTGAAGCCGGATCAAACCCGTCTATTAGGCAAAGACTCTATACTTTAGGCCTTTCTTATATCCTTATCCTTATATCTAAGCAAATAGCCCTAGACTACCAAACATAGAAATTTAAGGACTTCCTTTAAAGAAACTTACCTTATTAGATTAGTGTATGAAAGAGCAAGTATAGTAATCAACACAAAAATTATGTAGCTTCAAATCCTGTCAAGAATGTTATTCTAAAAAGAAATCTTATAGGAACTCCCTCTTAGCTGCACTGAAATACTCGGGTTTAATCTGTTTTTTCTCTTTAATTACAAAAAATTTTATGCCTAGTACAGTTCTAAAATAAGTAAAGAATAGCGAGGGTTCATCCAAGCTGCGGAGGTTTAGAAGTTATACTTTTTAATTAATAATTAAATATCTGGTTACAAGAAATTTTAAAAGTATTCTTTATTGGGAGCTCTTCTTATTTAAAAGTACTGTAAAAAAAGGACTCCGTGTAGAGATTTGTAATACTACGGGCTTCTCAAGAATAAGCGCTCGGTGATATTGGGTAGACTTTCCAGAAAGATTAAGGGTTTTCCCTTTGTTTGGAGAAGAATTTGAACCTTGTTCCCTATAGAATCTCTTTTTTGGACAGGCCCCGTGCTTAAGGCGATTCTACATCTGAAGTCTTGACCCTTGGTATACAGCCTAAGGTAACCCCAAACAGGCAATAACTGAAAGATTAGATAACTATATATACACACAAAAGACTTACTAAAAGAGTTCCTCAATACCTATAAGATAAATTGAAAGAGTATACCTGCTTTATGCTTTAGAAGTGCTCTTTAAGTAAGAAGAAAAGTTTCAACGAGGGATAGAGCTTCGTGAAGTTATTGGGTTTTTACAAGATAAGGGTGATTTTTTAATTTGCCCGGGAAGTTTTTAGTTTAAAGAATCCTGTAGGAATCCTCTTTAGTCGAGGTACAGTTCAAAGGCTTTCCTTGTTTATGATTGTTCCAGTATCTAGAAAGGTGTTAAATGAAGTAAAGACTGTTATTTCTAAGCTGTTTAAGGGATTCCCGTAAGCAGGTATATTCTTATTTTAAGCATTCTGCACCTAAACAGAAGCTTGCGAACTGTATAAAAAGATAAAGAGATATTGGTACACCCCCAATCAGTACTTAGATTTCTTAAATTTATTTCATAAAGCAGAAGGGCCCTCGATATAAAGAATTTTTAAATACTCAAGGTCTTAATTTAAGAAAGAAAATCTTTTAAGCACTTATACAAGGAAACTGCATAATTAAAACCCACGGTGTACTTCTCTTTTTCGGTTATCTTAAAGTTAGATTGTAGGTCTTTCTTTATCTCATACCGTTCTCTTTTTATCTTGTTTTTCAGATCAAAAGCTCTGGGTCTCCGTTTTCAAGGATTTAGTATACCTTATTACTTTTAAAAGGATTTAACGGTTAAAGATTCACTTTCTCGAGCTCTCTAAAACTAAAAGGTAGCAGGTCTAGCTGCAAACAAGAGAGCTCCCAAAGCTCCTAAGATTTCTAATATAAAAGCTCTTCTGAAGACTTAGAAGATCAGATCCTGATACAGACTACGAAGCTTTGGATACAGAGTCTGGGTATAGCTGATAAGAAACAAGTAAAGAATTAAGTCAAAGCAAAGTACGTGGATGGGCTATGTATACTCAAGAAACTACTTGTAACCTTAACCTCCTCCGTTTCCCTTCTGTCGGTAAAAGGGACTTACCCGTGCTGTACTAATGATCCACCCTCCATAACGATAAAAAAGAGGATTTGTCCTTAGCAAGTACTACAACTTATTAATAAAGGAAATTGAATAAACTATTAAAACCCGAGTTAGCTTTTCTGTTTCTTTTAGGTACACTTTATTTTGTTTACAGGGTTTCCGATCCGGTTAAGGAAATACGAGGGGGCTCTTAAAGTTTATAGTCACTTCTGCTTTCTTCCGGTTTTGTATCTCAAGAGGTCTTTTTAATTAATAAAGTATAGGCTTTCTTATCGTAGGGCCCTTGAACTCATTCATTGCCTCAGTAACTAAGTTACAGGGTCTAAGTTATCGAGGAGTTGCTAAGGGATAGTTTAGAGAATAAACGAGCTGAAGGTAAAGTAAAGTCCTTGGGTTCCGGCAAATAGAGTAGAGGAAAAGTCTGTTTTTCCTGTTGTGGGCGGTTCAAGTGTAAGTTGGTCTATACTAAGACTCTTAAGCATTATCTTTCCTTCGCTTCGCTGCAGTCAGAAAGAGTAACACTCTCTCATATCTTTTAATAAGGGCACTAACTCACGTCGAAGATTCTATCTAACTAAAGGGACTCCGTTTTATTCTAGGTAAGCCCCGGAGATAGCCGCACCCCTCTTAGAGTCTCTGTACAAAATTCTCGCACTTGTTTAGGCTCTAACTTTTTTTTTTTTTAAGAGGTGGGGGGTCCTTTTTCAACTTCAAATAGATCAATGAACTAGGTTTTTACTGCCAATATTTAGTTAGGTTAGCTGAAGTGTTATTGGAACTGCAACTATCGGAGTACTAAAGAAAGGGTTTGCTTTTCAGATTAAGAGAACTAGAAAATAAAAAAGGTTTCTATCGTTCTTATCTTAACTACCGAAGTTCCTCGACTCAAAAAAATAGCTAGGTATCCTATAATACAAACAAACCAGCTCGCGAATACAGGAAGCCCTGGTAAAAAGGGGGTAAATCATATCTCTAAAATAAAATGAGTACAAACGAAAGAAATCTTCCAGGCATGAGCCGGTTACTCTCAAGTAAGATATACTTAGTTAAATTTCAAGGTTTATTAAATAAAAAATGTTGGAAATTCTTTACTAATGTTATAAAGGGATTTCCCTTTAAGGGGTGCTCCTAGCTCCTTTATTAGTAATTATTTGCTGGACTTTAGGCAGGTGTTTAAGTTTAATTAAGGATTCCTTTCGAGTAGTCATTTTTTGTTTAAATCCAGTTTCTAGGTCTATTTCTAAAAGGGGGTCTCAGCTGTATACAAGTGAATTTTGAGGGTGGGTTCTTTAATCCCTTGTAAGTTCCTGAAAATATAAGCAATTTAAAACGAGAAAATTTTGTAGGAAATACAGAGTCTAAAAACCTCAAACCCACCTTATACGGGGCAGCTAAACGTGAAATAAAAGGAATACTTTATATAAAATGTAATATTAAAAAAGTCTTTAGTAAATGCGGAGCTAAGAAATATTCATCAAAAAGCTCTTTTATCCTGTTGAGTCATCTTATGAAATTCGTATCCATTTTAAGACTACCGTTGTAGGAGTGGTAAATTCCTATAGGAATTACCAAGTCCTATAAGAGAATTGTGTAAGGAAATCCTGTACTGCAAAAAGGAACTCATTTTTATACAGTAAATCCAAATAGAGAAATAGATACAGTAGTTTTGTAAAAGGCTAGCCAAGAAAAACTTCGTGAAATTGCTATCTTTCTCATTTGAGCCTTTCATTTTGAAAAAGGGTCTTTTTCGTACAGGCTGGGTAAGCTCCTAGAGGAGACTCTTGTGTAAAATCAGGGGAAATTCTATGCCTTTAAGAGAAGTTTCTATTTTATACGTTTGAATAGAATACAAAAAAGAGTAAGCTACGGAAGCCCTGTACAAGGTATCGCTCTAGATAAGTTATGATATGAAGAGTAACACAAACGTGTGAATAAGCAGTTTTTTCTTAGTAGCTTTGTTAATACTGAGGATTTCCTTAGAAGTTAACTTTTCTGGAATTAGAGCTCTGTAGGGGGTGGGGGTTAAATAGAGGAAGTACAAATTTCCCTTTTTGTCGATATCTTAGGATAGAAACTCCTTTATTCAGGGCCTTTTTTATACCTCTTTATTTTCTTACCCCCTTGTACAAGGATATAACATATATACTAAATCTAAACAACTCTTACTAGGATCTGATCCGGACAAGTAATCTTGTTTTGATCAATGAAATACTATACCGATAAAGGTTAGTCTAAATAATGCACAGAATTGTCATAATCGCTTAATATAATAAAGAAATACATCGTCCTTAGTATAAGCCTTTCTTTATACCCTTTACCTCTAAAGAATAAAATTTTAGTTATGATGTCTCCGATTTAGATGAAATCCCCTGCTTCAAAATTTCTTTATATTTATAACCTAAATTAGGTTTCTCCGGCCTAGAGTAGAAAAAAGCCCCGTTTTTGCGGGTTGGTTAATTATAGAAGGCCTGATGACACTTCGTAGAATTACAAACGAGATGCAGCCCTGAAGGATATCTTAATCTTAAATATATAAAGGGGCCCCTTCAAATGCTAAAACTGTCTTCGGTTACAACCCCGGTACCCCTCACTTAGAGTAAGCCTGTCCTGCTAACCCCAAAACTACTAATCCTGAAAAAGCCAACATCCAAGGAGTATCGGACACCCATGGATAGGGGAACAGCGGGTTTTAGAACACCTTTTGAAAAACAGAGGTATAGTAATGGGTTCGGGATGGATAAGACTGTCATTTGTAATAGGTAGAATTCAGAGATAAGAAAATGCGAAAAAGTACGAGAAAGAAGACAGGCTCTTTATGAAAGAGAGAAAACTCAACAAGGAATAATATCAATCTATCAAGTATGAGTATCCTTGTTAAAGGCAAGGTACAGACAAGGGCAGTTCTTTTTATTCTGCAGGCTCCCACCTAGCAAAAGCTTTGTATCCTACTTTTGTTAGTAGCAGGGGCGGGGCACAAGGTACTATAACAGCGGTTAGGCAACCCCACTAGAGTTATCCGAGACTCTTTTAAGTTTTTACAGGTGTCTTTACTTTGTTATACTAGATTTTCTAGTTAAAATACTTAATTGAATTGGTAAACCCGAAAAGTACCTACATTGACAGGTTCGGGAAATTAAGATAGAGCTACACCGGCAAGGACTAAACTAAAATGAGCAAGCATTGAATTACAGAGACTGTTAGATTCTCCTGATAAGAATTCTTAGATTTCAGAATATTAGATATTTCTCATAAGAGGGAATTAATTTAGAACAAAAGAAATTTGTGGATTTGTAGTTAGGTTAGGAATAAATATAAGAAACAAATCAAAATCAGTTTATGTTATCCACTTTACCATCAGCTTAGAAGAGCTCCACTTCGCAAGGCCATTATATCTTGAACACCTTTGCTCGCTAAGACAATAAAAACTGTCAAAGACAGGAATACCAATATTGAAGTAAGTTGTAAGTTCCTAATCTCAAAAGTTACAAGGGACATATAAAGCAAATCCCCTTTTTGATTATTAATTTGGCTTGACTGACTTACCAAACTAGAAACTGAAGAGCTTTTCTGTAGAGCTATCTGTTAATAAGCTTACTTGCTTATGGAACTGCCTCCTTGTTAAAAAACTGCTAGAAATACTGGTAATAGAAATAGAATCTCTTGCAACATAAATACCAGGAATCAGAATCAGTTATTTGCCTCATTGGAAGATAAACTTGCATTTAAGACAGACTTCCTTAGTAGCAACAGTATCTGCAGATCTCACTAGAGTCCTCTATTGTATCATAAACTCCAAGTTAACAAGTTAAGGAATACAAATTATATTAAGAATACAATTCCCGGTTAGATTGCCGGCGTAAAAGAAGGAAGCCTCAGCACAAGATAATCCAGGTTTATTTTATTCCTTTCTATAGTTACAGTATTATCCCTACCGTCAATATACAAATATCGGATACTCCTCCTAAAAATACAAAGAACTTTGGGACTGCTAACTAAGCTAAGAGAGCAAGTTATGTAATCCGTTATTCCTTAACTGTAAAAAAAACTAACCAGAAATTCTATTATAAGCTAGGCAAGTTTCTTGTATAGCTTTACGAAATAGATCCGTTCCTTGCAATACAAATAAAAGAGCTTCAGATTCAGAGTGTTATATCCTAAACTTAGATCAGATCGGCCTAAGGAAAGAAGAACTTCGTACCTAGCTTTAGCAACAACAACTAGGAACTCTTTAACTTGACCTACTAGAAATTCAACTCTTTCTTACCTTTACCTATAAATAGAAAAGAAACTCTTGTAAAAGACTTCTACTATAGGATAACCCAGCTCCATTAATAAGTAAGGACAATAAGACAAACTATTGTAGGACCTTTTCCGCGCTTTAATTGTCTATCCTGTAAGTTACCTATCTTAAGCTCTTGAACTCCTCTGTTATTTAGCTTAGCGCTGCCTAGTTACTCTACAAGGTAACCGCATTATCCCATTAGTAAAGTGAGATTCCTAGGAGAAACTTATACTTGTGTTGAACCTCTCAATTGTATTCTTGAGAATGTGTATTAGTATTCCTTTGGGTTTAGGAACAGGAGTTTCCTTATTAATATGACGGTCTCGCTATTTTCTATAAGGCTTTCCCAAGGATATAACCAATCTAATCTTTGACATGAGGAATCTCTAGGTAAGTCGGCATCTTTCATAATTGTTGCTATGAATTTTTCTTGTCTTTGTAAGAGCTTTCCTTCAGGATTCCGATCTAAATAGATTGCAAAGGTAAGATTTACAGCTAGTAAGAGAACAGTTTCCAAAAGAGAACCAAGTCTTAAAATAAAAGGGTAATTCGCCTGGGAAGCAACTTATTTTGTTTAGTACAAGGAGTTTACAAATTCTGTTGTGCAGTATCATTCCTAGTTTCGGTTAACAAAGAAAGGCTTTCACCAGTGTTGCATGTATTCTTCTCTTTCTTAAATTCTAGAAATCCGAGTCTTAATGGAAAGCAATTCTCTTTGTTTCTGAGATACCTTGTAAGCCTTAACTTAACAGGAACCAGATTCTTTGGAAGCAAGCTCTTGAGTCTTCCTTGTTTTGGATAGTAAGATTCTTAGTTGATATAGGAACCGGATTCTTTTTCCTTATACAGTTCTTGTATTCTTGTAGCTCTTATCTTGCTAATATCCTTGTTAGCTGCTAAAGGGGTTTAAGATAATTCCAGGTTTTTCTTTTCTGGGTTGTTGTAGCTAAAGGATTAGAATTTCAGGTTAAAGGATAACACGGATTCTCTTCTATTAGCAAGGGAAAGCACTTATGTTTGCCTTGGTAAAAAAAAAAAGTTTCTCTGGATAACATATTCTAGTCTAAGAAGGCAGCTCGAAGGTCAATATCGAGCAAGATACTGTGTTCTTAATCCTCTGTGTAAGCTGGTAACTCTAATTTCTTTGAGAAGTCCTAGTATTTTTCTAGAAAAGAGTTTAGGAGATCCTGTATTCTTAATCTTAAAGGGGGGTTCCAGTAAAGGAATAACTGAATCTGATTCTCTAGTATAGGGCTCTCTATTAATATAATAATATAATCTGGGATGAAGCACTATCTGTATAGCCAATGTTGCTTGGTGGATTAGATTAATAAAGCTTAAATAAGTTCCTGTTTAGTTAAGAAGGAGTAATGTCTTCTGTATTTTGGACATTGATGGTAGGAAACCCGAGTTTGTAGCCATTTAGCTGACTAGGTAGGACTTTAACACTCTCTGTAATTCAATGCTTGGGAAGACCTTAGAGATTCCGTATTCTTGTTAGTATACCAGGAAGGATTTTGGTTGGGGATTATGGAATTCCAGGAGCCTAATGGAAGACTGTCAAGCTAATGGAAACAGTTTTGATTTTTTCTAGCAAAGTGTCTCGCAGGCAATTGCTCTAATGGAAACAAGTCTTCTTTAGGAGATTTACGATCGATAATTGTTATAGCGGAGTTAAACAGAGAAATTCCGGTTAGTAGTTTAAGAAAGTGTAAATATATTCCTTAATTTAATAGGGATGTTGTTCTTGAGAGCCGCTCTAGATAACCAGATTCTATTTCTTTGGAAGGGAAGCATGTTAGTTTATCTTGATGAAAGCTTGATTCCGATCTAGATCGATAGACAGTAAATGAATTCCTTTTAAAAGTCTTAATTCTTTAACATGTTCAGTTGTTAATCGAAACCAGATTATCTTGTGCTAATGGAAAGCTGTTAAGGACACTATGTCGCTATCAATTCCTAAGCTAGTAACAACTGACAGTCGAGCAAGGTGTTGCATTTATAAAGGTGGCCAGTTGAAGGATGTGTAGCTGTCGAAAGTAAGTCCTATATTCAGTCTTCCACTGTTTGCATAAGAAGGAGAAGGTGATAGCTGTCAAAGAAGTAGGTCAAGGTCAATAGCTAGCCTGTGGAGTCGATAGAAGTAGATCGAGAAGCGGTTGAAAGAAAGTAGATTCCAGGTAACTCTATTAATTGTAGCTCTCTTTCTGAAGGAAGTAAACAGGTGTTGGAGCTAAAGAATAGAATCTTTAAGTTTTAGGTAAATACAATACATAAGAATAGAGGAGTCTCTTCATGTCTAATCTAAAAACCTAGTGCTGATTTTAGTCTAAGAAGGGAGTCCAAAGCCTTTGTATTCTTTGCAAGCAGCTATTTGGAGTTGTTGTCAAGGCTGCTAAAGGATTGTATTACTTGTGAGATACCTAAGAATTGCTAAGAGTAAGAGATAGTTTAGTTTCTTTAAAGAGTTTAAGATAATGGGATGATGTTGCAGGATTCTATTGTTCGAGAGTAAGATTCCTTATTGAGATAGTTTAGGAACTTAGAATTGTATTGTATTCTGCAAGCCAGTTCAGGAGTCTGAGACAGAGTAAACTTCAACATTTTCCTAACCGGTCAATTGAGGATTTGTACCAATTAATATTAATTAAATATTCCCAACAATAAATAAGGTTTCCTTCTTATGACTTATGATGGAATTACGTCTATATTGCTGTAAACAAATAAAAAACTTGCCTAACTTGTCCTTTTCCGGTAAAGTCTTCTGTAAACTAACTTCCCGAACCTGTACACAAATTCAATGTACTTCTGGACCAACCAAAACTTGTGAACCTAACTAGAAAGATTGAATTCCTAACCTCTTACTAGGCTAACAGGAGGGGAATTGAAGCTAAGGCAAAGACAGCTAATTGTATTCTTTTGTAAGCGGCTTGTTTTAGGAAAGGAGTTCACAAGATTGATTCTTAATAAGGATAATAAGGAGCCTAAGCCCGTCCCTCGAACCCTTAGTTTTATACTGACGGCTCTATGTTCTAGTTGCATTTTTAGAAGCCCTCTTTTATCGTAGCAGAACCTTTATAAGGTTTTACTCTAGCTGGTTTAAGGAATTCCGTTTTTTACCAAGCTCATAAACCCAGCCTCAAAAAAAGACCTAGTTCCCCTGCTAAAAATCTATACCAAAGCCTCCTCAGCGCTGTAAAATACTTTCTCCTTTAAAGGTTCTAATTTAATTCTCTATTAAAAAAGCAAGGGCGCTTTAGCATTAGGGACATTTTCAGTGTTCTATCTACTTTCGGCATAAGACTTAAGAGCTACTATTTCATATTCAGTTCTTAGGACGAACCCTAAAGTCTACCGCAAAAATTCCTAAAAAGAAAAAGCATGGAAGTAATCTAGTTAGACACAGGGGTTAAAAAAGAAAATAGAGAATAAATCAGGAACAGTACCTTACTGCTGCTTTTTGTACCCCACTTATTTCACTGGACCCCTAATCGTAACCAGTCAGGCGTATTCTATATAGTTATAAAATTAACGCTGCTGGTTCCAACTTTACCGAAAAAGGGAAAGCTTGTAAGGGGTTCGCCTTTAGCACTTAACTCTGAGCTCCCATAAGGGTACCCTAGAATATAGAAAGGAACTCTTTTTGTGAGCATTAACACAGTGGACCTTTGTTGTTTCAAGACATAAGTGCAAACGGTTCGAATCAGGTTATGGAAATACTTGACGTAGAAATGAGAGCTAGGATCCGCATTTAACTAACAAAGTTATAATAAAAAGCTTTCACAACTAAAAAATATCAAAAAATTACTAATTCATAGCCTTAATTCGAGAAAAGTTTTTTAGTAAGTAATAATGCTTTTTATGCTTATTAAAGCCAGAGTTTGTAGCATAAAACGTCCTGTAGGGTTTCCCCTAAGTTATGAAGTAGTTCCCAGAATTCTGCATTTGATAGGATTTAGGAGCTTACGGACGATAGGGAATCCCCTTTATTTATTATACTACTGCTGAAAGGAAGCAAGCAGGGTTAAGCCAGAAAACCCGCGAATAACCGTATTAAAATACAAAAAACTCTTAATTTAAGGAGAATGCTTAGTAATTAGTACACCATAACTATATTAAGCGATTTAACTCTTATTTAGAATTGAAATAAGAACCGAGTATAAAAAAGCCCCTCTCTTTATTATGACAAGGCCTTACTTCAGATATATCCGACCTAGCTAATAATGTTTATTCAGTAATTATACTTTGGATTTTCTTTAAAAGTTTTATAGTTAAGAGAAAGAGTTTATAAGAGAGTCATTCTTACTTTGTAAATCTAAAGTTTTGTGTGCCTAGGTTCCAAGAATTTAGCATAAAATTGTAGAGCTTTAACAAGGCAGGGGCGGCGCATTATGAAGTAATTCTTATGGGTATTTCCCGAGATATACGATTCAAAACATGTTTGATTCCTAAAAAATTTCACCAAAAAGAATCCAAAGGAAAGGTATAATTGTATTTAATTTGGAAAGAGGAGCGTCTAAAGCACAAAGCATAAGTGTTAGGAGAGGCTGTACGTTCTTAAAGAAGTAACTCTATTTACTTCTTTTTTATTTTATTAGGGTGCTTCTCTATTTTGCATTTATAAAAGTTATTCGAGATTTCCACCGTCCTTATCAGGATTCTCTATATCTATACGGGTCTTGGCCTTCATTTTCTTTTTGTTCCGAAACTTTTACATAAAAAGCCTACATCTAAAGGAGTTACCTGAGAGCTAAAAGTCTCCAGTTTATAAAGTAAGAAGCTGGGGATTTGTAAGATAAGATATAATTTTTGCTAGCACTTCGTTAACTAAAATATGCTACTTTTAATTAAAAATGATTTGTAAACACAAGACTCTTTTAACCGAACCCTTAAATACACTTGTACTTTGAGACTATAGCTACTTGAATAACTTAATATTTACCTCAATTTCATTAGTAAGGACCCCTTCTTAGTTTAGGAATTCCAATATTTTAAACAAGAGAACCTCCTCTCGTTGTGACGCGCCCGGGTTGTAACTAGTACCCCTTTCCATACATATTAATTAAAGAGAAGTTTCAGTACAGGATTTTGTGCCTATTCTGGCGTAAGAATGCGGAAGAAAAAGATTTTAAGTGCAGGACTAAAAGGGACTTCATTTACAGGGGTATTCAATTTGCCTCTTGCAATGCAAAGTGTTAGGCTTATTTCTTTTTTACATTTAACAGGGCAAGGTTATACGGCATTCCGGGTCCTGGTTCTACAGTTGGGTTTCATTTTGGATATTAGGCGAGCCATTTTTCTAGAGTTTGTAAAACTTTTTTTTAATAACTTGTTGTTACCGACGCTTTTTTAATCTATAGAAAGGCCCTAGTGATATAGGTTTTTGTTGTAGACCTAGCCTAGTTAAGTGGTTGAGCCGTGGTAGAACTGAGACCTAATTAAAGGGGACTCTTTTTTAAGGAATAGGATATCCGGCTTTGAAAGTCCAAATAAACCTTTTTATAAAGTTGTGTATCAGGAGCTTAGTTGTTATTAAACTTTGCCTTACTCAAATTCAAACTAATAAGGCCCGAGAAGGATTTTTGTAGATTTCTTAAGGGTTAGGACTAAATTACACAAAAATGATTCCTCAAAAAAGAAGACTAACAGGACCTTATACTCTGAGCAAGTAGCTACTTAATTTTAATTCAAGCAATAGGCACAAAATTCTAATAAAAATTTAGGTAACCCTTCTCTTATAAAAGCAAAAGGCATACTTTCCCTTAGTCTAACACAGGCTTGTTTAGCGGAGCCGAATCCCACAAGTTAAGACACTAAAAAGATTATACTTCGACTCCCAGTACTTTTATAAGTATAACTCTTGGGCTTGCATATAACTAGGTCAATACATAATTTGAGTTACTTTTTTCATAAATCTAGACCTTGAATAAAACCCCAGGTACGCTTCATTAAATTAACGAAAGATCCCTGAGTTCGAATTCTAATTGGGAATCCTCAAAACACTGCTTTGTAAAAAGGGTTGACGACAAATAGGATTTCAGATAGGATAAATATATACCTGACAAAAAGAAAGGTTGGGGGCAAAGGAATTCTATCCTGTTAAAAAGATATGTACATATTCCAGCCAGAGAAAAGGTTAGGGAATAAAGTAACTAAAGCACGCAATTTGTGGTAAAGGCATATGTAGAACTAAAACTAAGGGGTAAGGTGGATTTCCTTTTGTTGTTTCCCGGGTTTTCTAGTCTAGTAAGCAGGAAGGCCTAAAGAATAATTTAGTAAAAAAGTATTTTTCTAGTCTTTGATTCTTAAGAAATTAAGTCATAAGAGGTTGGCGGTTATAACGTAAGTAGAGATATCTGGTATAGCCTCAGGATGCCTTCAGTGTCGGGTACATGGACCTATTCCCAAACTAAAATAAGGATTCTGTTTATATTGTTCGAGGAAAAAAGGACTCCTTATTTCGGATTCCGGGCCTTAAAGCAAAGTTCTATATGAATAAGGGCAATTTTTCTTAGGTAATATTTAAGTTACTCGTAAGATATATAGAGCAGCTAGCTTTTTGTAGTTTGTGATAGAGGTGGTGTATTCTTAAAATTTTATGTTGAGTAAGCTTTTACCAGGAATAATTTTTATATAATAAGGAGTTCCGTTATGGAGGATCCTGGGTATCTTTAAGTTTTAGTTTCGAAGGAGGGCTGTAGTCGAGTACTTTTAATTTTACAAGTTCTTACCAAAGGGATTTAATACTCTTAATTTGTTAAAAACTTATCGAGCATAGAGCATAATAATAGTTTTTTTAGAGCCTTTAGCAATCCGTTCTTAGGTTATTTTAAATAAAATGAAAACTTCTTCATAAGTTATAACACAACTCCCTTTAAATCGAGCGAACATTAAAGTTCTTAATTCCGGGAAACCCTTAGAGAAGTAAATGTTTTCTTCCATAGCAAGGGGTCTACTTCATTACTAGCTCCTCCTACTTACGATTTTTGGTTGTAGATAAAGGGCCGCTTACAAGAAAAATCTTCGGAATATTCTACCATAGGATAACCTTATTAAACACCACTGCCGAATGGTTTGCTCTAAACGACCTCAATTAAGGACGGACCCTCTTTCTCATAGTATTTATTCTACACAAGTGTAAGTGATTTCATTTAGGTCCTGGGTTTGTTCATTAGCATTTTTTTTATATAGGCTAATAAACTTATAAGTTTAGCCCAGAATTGAGCTAAGGAATTCCCCTCGTAAGAACGCTTGTCTTATATCGAGATCCTTTTCCAACATTCATGTAATCCCGTTACAAGTAAAACTCTTGATACTTATAGTTTAATATTAATAGAGCAAAGCTTTCCTCTTTCTGTAATGTTTCCTTTTTGTGGGTAGTCCCAATATAAATAACAGTAATAAATTCAGTATTTCATACTGAGTCTTGACCCCTTTCCTTTAGTTATTAGAGATAGAAAATTTCCGCAATTTCGTAGCCCTTTCTTGCGTTAAAGTATTTCTCTATTAGGTACTTTAGTTCTCATGTGTTAAGAACAAGTAGGGTGCTCTTAAAAAGTAACTCAAATCAAATTATCCTCGTTTTTAAAAGGCTGCTTATTTTCTCGTTTTCCATACTTGTGCCGGGGTCTCTCACTTATTCAATTCAACAAATCCTTTAGAGAAAAAAGTTTTTAGTAGGGGTTTTTATCTATCCTAAATTAAGTTTATACACTAAACTTCTCTGGAAAACAAAAGACTATATACTTAGTTTGTTCCTGGCTAAAGAACCCCCTTTTGCTAAAAAAGAAAACGAGTTACCTAGACAAAAAGGAATTTTTCTCATTAAATATTACAGGGTATCGCAGGGGACTAAGTCCGTTGTGTTGTTCTAGAGCGCAGTAGTCCGGGGTGTTTCATAGTTATTTTAGTATAGTACATAAGTCATAAGCCAAGTGTACAGATCCGTTATTTTATAAATACAATCTTTTTAGGCTTTCTTTTATACAACACGGCTTTTACTTCCTTAAAAAGAGACCCTTTAGTATTACATCGTATTTTTAATTCTTTATCTTTCTCAAACCGTCAACCATAGTTCCAATTATTCCTGTAATAAAGGAATTCCTCAATACGGCGATTACGCAAGGTAACTCTCTCTGCTCTATATACCTTCCTAGCTAAACAGCTTTCTTGTAACCCCTCCTATCCTTATATTGTTAGTTTTGACACCTGGAGCTTTCATGTTAATAATTTTTATCCTATGAACTATACTCTTCATCTTATCTATAAGTATCTTCTTAATAACTAGACTTCTCTTGATATGATAAAATACCTGTCTTATGGTTCCTAGCTGCCTTATCACCTGTACCTTTTTAAGGTTATAGGTATTCCCCCCTGTAGCCTATGGTACTTACTGTCTTAAGTCTTAGTATATTATCTAGTAGTAATATAGAGTCTAAGGACAACTCCTCCTGTTCTTTCTTTGTTCTACTATAGAGTATATAAATCTTATAGTACATAGGTGTACCCTTTATATATGGATACTTTATATAGAACCTTCAACTCAAAAACACTTTTTCATACTCTTCCTAGTCTTTCTAGATATACCCCTTTTTCGAACTTCTAAGAAAACCTTGAGGAACAACAACTTTGAGAGCGTTACTTTGTTTACTTATTACCTTACTAAACTAAAATACGGAAAGAATTCCTAGCTTTAGAGGCCAAAAAGGGCTCCTCTAAGAGGTAAAATCTTTTTAACTACGACAAAATAGTAATAAAACCCATTTTGTTAGTATAGCAGGCTTCGTTTAATTCCCGTTAAGGGTATTTTAAGAAGGGTTAACTCATTAATATAACTACAATCTATTTATAAGTGTCTAAAAAGAGGGGTCCGTTTACTTAAAATTTAAACCCAATTCTAAGGCCTTTTATATACTTATACTTAACTACTTGTTTTAACCTGCTTTTGTAGCTTTCTTATTCTTTGTACTAATCCTCTTAGCTATTGTCTTAGGAGCTATACTTCTCCTAGGGGCCTGTTGTTAGTCTTAGCAATACTCTAGGAGCTCTACCCTTCTTTGGTTGGTTGTTAGGAGGAAGACAATGAAAAAGATTTCGAAGTTTTATATTATAATGTATTAGTTATTACTATAGAGAGGATTAAGCCTTTTAGAGTATAGTAATCGTTTAGGTTGAGGGAGTTGGATGTTCTATTTCCTGTGGTCCCTTGCTTCCCGAACTTGTTCTAACAGAGCTAAACCGAACTAAGTTATTCAAAAGATATAAAAAAATACAGCTTAAATCGAGTCAAATGTAAGATTACTTGGTACCCTAATTTTTAAATTACATTATATATAGATAATAAGGCATCATTCTATTTAAATTTTTCAGAGCCTTTATAGTTTAGATAGAAAGTCTTTACTTAATAAATAGGGTGTAATAAAGGGTCTTTTTTCTAGGGGTGCCCAGTAAACATAAGCAAGGTTTTCCTAGTCCATAAAGCAGCGAGTGTAAGGAAAGGCTTACCAACCGGTAAGAAACTCCTTAGAAAGCGAAGAGCAAAAAGGTTTTGGTGGGTTTTTAAGCAAAGGTTAAAAAAGGGACTCTTACTTCCGAAGTTAGTTAATACAAAAGCCTGGGGAAGTTTTGTCTTGTTGATTAGTAGCTTCTAGGAACCCAAGGTAAAGCGAGAATTTAGCTAAAAAATCGAAGTTAGGTTTTTACAAGAGGAGTACAACTAAGAAAAGTACATCTCTAATCTAAAGAAAGTTATGGAGGTTAAGAATCTGTGTTACTTTACTCGGGTTAAATAGATTAGGATCATAGGAATTGAGGCTAAAAATTTGTTTCTAGTTAAAGAGTTATAGTAAAGTAAAAAGGGGTCTTTATGCGTAAGTAGGGCATTCCTTAAACTATCTGGTGCTTCTTCGGCCCCTTCCGTCGGGAGGAATAATGTATAATCAACTTACTAATTACTAAGGCCCAACCTCCCGTGTCAGTAACAAACAAATAAGAGGGGGATGCCCCTTAGACTAAGAAAACTACTAAGACTCTCTATTACTACTGTAATGATTACTAAACTTATTATACTTATCTATTATTTTTATTATCTCTTTCATAACTCTTACAATACTCTTATATACTTCTTAATTTCTCAAACACTATACGACTAAAAGTACAATAAGGAGAGACTCTAACAAGAACTACAAAAGCTACAGGCTAGAACGAAACTCCAATAGGTCCTGGTTATATAAGCCCGGCGTATAGGCCGCAAGCTGCAGAGTAACATAAGATAGTTATTATCGAGAAAGTAACAAGAAGAAGGAGGGCTTTTTAAGGCACTCAAAAAAGATTCTTGTATTTAGGAAATTCCAGTGGATAGAGGTCTTTTGCTAGAGTTTTCCTTTTTTCCACGGATCGGTTGTAATGATATTTTAATGAACAAAGTATTATGCGTAAGGGTAAGAAAGAGTTACAAGGTAAACGAATAAGCCCTAAAGCAAGGTATTTCAGGGAAGACCTTTTACAAATTATGTTTTGCAGTAGGTGATATTCCCAGTTTTCACTCTTAAGCCCGCGCTCTCTTCTCCGATATAGAGGGCCTAGCCCGTTTCAGGGAGTTTTATCTAAAGGAAGCTGGCAAAGAAAATGAAAAGTTTTCCAGTATTTTCATTTTTTTAAGAGTCCTGTTATTTGTTACAAAAAGGTTTTCCAGAACTTTGTACCTAATACTTTAATAAAAGAGACCGAATGCATATGAACTTTTACCTTATGACATATAGGGGCCTTTTTCGAGACTGTCTATGAAGCTCGGCTTGTGTCAGCTGCGTATAGATATATATAGTACTTCGTGTCTTTGCGCAAACCTTTTTAGGTTACTGACTAGGGATTTTTTAGTTCCCTTTACTCGATATAAAGTCTAATTTGAATTTACTATTCACTTAGGAGAAGAATCCATCTATTCCTAGGTTTGATATTGACTATCCCTGCCTCTTGAAATCCCTTCGGAAACCTAACGAAAAGTATAGTAATTCAGCTAAAAATAGGTTTAATCTAATTATTAGGGACTTAAACAAATCTCTTTGGTTTACACAAGAGCAACTAGGTTTATTCTCAAAAGAGTCCCCGAGTAGAGTGTTTTTCCAAGAGCTCCTATTATTTAGAACTAGATTTATGCTGTTACTTGACCTACTTGTGTCCTTACGAAGCCGAGAAAGACTTTCTCCAGGATAACAGGGGCCATACGGATATGACAAGATATTTCCCTTTATATTTCTTCTAAAAGTTTAATTGCATAAGCGCCCGCGTCCGACGGTCTACTAAGTCCAATCATTAGAGACTACAATCCAACTCCAGTATACACGGATTCCCCTGGTCATAGGGTTAACCCTGTCAACAGAAAATTGCGGAGTCTCAACCCCCAAGAGTCCACATCTACTAAAAGCTCTGTCTTAACGAAAAAAGTCTTTTTTTAATACCACAATAACGGACACTCTAGCTTCAGTTTTAGTAAAGTATAGATTAAATATAGCGGCATTGGTTCGAATCGTCTAACTTTTTGTAAATAATCTAAGAAAAAGCTAAAGGGCTGCTTTCTCTATTAGTAGTTAACTAAATTCGCTTGTATATACTAGCTTTCTGCGCAAGCCCATATCTTAAATTAAACTTCTTTAAATAGACCCTGTTTCGGCGGAGCTACCTCCGTTAAAAAGGCTGAATAATTTCCTCTAAATAAGGTTGAGTCGGATTAACCTTTCAGCAAGGAGATTCCAAAAAGAGATAAAGGGATTTCTCATTAAACCCGATAACAAGGTCTTTTATTCCTAGTGTTTCGAGCAGTATATACACGTATACGAGTTATCTATAGTATAGTGAAATCAAATTTTTAATCTAACTAAGCAAAATTCCTTGAGCTAAACTTCTCTTATCAATGAAAGAGACGCGAGATACCTTACATCGATTTACAAGGCGTAAATGTATAAATAAGTCAGAGTTTTGTTTTTATTTTTAACTCATGCTTACCCTCAAATTATAGATGGTCCCTAGTATAAAGTACCGAGCTCTTTGGGCGCTCTGTTAAACGCGGAACCGCAAGTGTTTTTTGACCTATTGGGTGTTCTACATGAATTTTTTCTGTATTGTAATTAGATAAGGAGGTAACCTTGCATTTTAGAAACTCTGTAATATAACTTAACTAAGTGTAGGCTGTCTAGGGGCACCCGGTATGGTAGCATTCTTAGGCTTACTTTTAAGCCAGATAGTAAGCTGCAAGGAATAAAAGAAGAATTTAGAAAAAGTACATCACTACTTCGATTAATCCAAAACTCAAAGAAGAGTGTATACAAAGTTAAATATTCAATCTTTCTACTTCTGAAGAAATTAAAAACCACTTAATATCACACTTCGCTTATCGCTAATCATAAGACTAATTACCTAACTCTGGCTAAAAAAAGTTATTACTAGCAAAAGCTCTGTATTACTAACATAGGATTTCAGATTCTAGGGAAATTGACTTGCTTCAAAAAAGAAAAACAAAAAAATGTAGTGAAACTCTTACAAATAGAATTCCCTTAGACTTCTTTTTTACCCCATATATAATAAAAAACTTTTAGTATTTACTACTCTTAGTTCTGATAGCTAGTAGAGTCTTGTTCCTTGTATTAATATAATAGTATTAGTATTAAGGTATATTCCCTTTTTGTAGTTATTTCTTAGTTACCAGTATAGAGAAGATAAACTCTATTCATTTGCCTTTGAGTATTTTAAAAGTAAGAGAGCGGGGTATATACAGTTCTTGAAAAAAAAAATGAAAGCGGAGGTAAAAGTCCCTGGGGTATAGTGAACTCCCGGAAATCCCCATGCATTAATCGAACTGCGCTTAAGACGGGTATCTTAAATTTATTTACTCTCAGTTATAGTAGTAAAATAACGGATAAAAGTATCACGTACTAAAGCAAAAAGCAAATTTACTACTAAGTTGAGGGTCTCTTTTCACGAGCACGTCACAGTAAGTAATCTATCTTCATTGCTTGTTAACTAATATGAAAAACCCTTTTAGTATAAGTATCTTAGCAACTTTGCTTTGTTAGAGTATAGGAATTTAGGGTATTATATTAGCTAAGATAACCTTAGTAATTTCGCTACGTAGTAAACGGGATATACCCACAAAGGGACACCTTATTATACAGTTAGTGTAATCCGGAGATACGCGCAAGCAAAAAGAAGGCAAGCTTGAGTATCGCGGGCTTGATTAAACTTGAGTTAGGATTCTTGAAAATTAACTTTCTAAATATTAAGGGCACGGAGAAAGTAATAAAATAAGGGTTTCATAAGTATAACGTATATAAAGGGAACACTTTTGCCTTACCTGTGTGTGATATTGAATGAATACTTCTCTCATTCACAAATGCACCCGTACTTCTTGCTCTTCATATAGTTAGACTCTTCTTAATACCTTTCTTATGGAAAACCCGGGTAGTAACAACCTAAATTACTGGATAATTTCTTTCTTTAAAGGTATATTAAAGCATCTTGGATGCAAGTCACTTTATGTAGATAACCAAAGCAACCAGGATAGAATAACGAGGAGCAGGGGGAATACTTACATGAAGAAAGAAGGGATACACACACGAGCATGGGCGTGTACCATTATACCATAGAGATGTTGAGAGAACATGTATGGGAGGGAGGTCCCAACCCGGGAGATGGTGTATGAGAGGGATCAACCAAGCAAGGTGTTCTCTTGTTACCCCCGACTGCAGCCTTTAGCGGAGGGAGGTTGATATAGCAATAGATTAATAATTAGTAATCAGTAAGTAAATACACAGGAGACTTTGACTTCTTCTTCAATCTTCAATGGCTTTGTTAGTAAGACTTTTTTCTTATTTTTCGCAATTTCGCAAGGAAATCTAGATAACGAGCTGCTAAAGCCCTTTTTCAAGAATTATTATAATATAGCCTTATCCAAAAACGGGGTCGTATGACGCGTACTCTCTAACCGGAATATCCATTTCAGAACAAAAAATCCTATGCCTAACAGTACCCAGATATGGCAAAGTCCTACAATCGCATAAATCACCAACGACTCTTCTTTAGCTTAGCACTCAAAAGTAGTTACTACAAAAAGGCATCGGGTATAAATATAACCAGCCTATTCTATTAACAAACCACCAGATATAAATTTTCTATAGCTCTCCTCATTCAAGATTGTCTACTATGAGCTTAAGGAGTTCCATAACACCTATATAAAATACCGGGGGCCCCTTTTTATTCAAATATATGTCCTGAAGTTTTAGAATGTGTTTTCTTAAACAACGAGCCCATCTACCCAATCTAAATACAAAGCAACTCCTCCCATTTTGGCGCTACATTAAAAAAGAGCATCTTCAAAGAACTAAGTAACTTAAGTCTTCATAGAAAAACTAACAACTAAGAAAGATTTTGATAAACTAACACACACATCCCCAGGAACTCTTTAAGCGGTTGAAGCCTTTTTGAACTGTTTGGATATAATAAAAGGCCTCTAAAAGTATAAAAATTAAGGCATTCCCTTTCTATAGAGCTTCGCGGGAACTTTACCTAATCATATATCCTCTTCTACTATACCTATTACTTAACTTAGCGAGTATCCCGTGATATGTAATTGCTATTTGGAAACTACCAATATACTACAAATTCTCTACGCCCTTTTATTAATTTTAGCGGGGTGCAAAAGTTAAATAAAGAATCCGGACTTGTATAATCTACCCAACCCGACTAAAACTTGTATTTTAAGGCTATAAAGTCTAATAAAGGTACAAAATGAAAAGAAAACCCCGGAAATCCTTACGTTTCATTTTTATACAAAAGAGGTATCGCTTATTCTTAAAAATAAAAAGAGCTTATACTTTTGTTTAGAAGTAAACCATAATCCTTAAGGAATGGGACATCTTTTTCTATAAGGAGTCTTCTTCACCGGTAAAAGGTTTAGCTCTGGAAGTGTAAATTTGAGTAAGATTAAGATATTGTTTTCACAAAGCTTATAGGGTCCCCTTAATTAGATAGGATAAGTAGGTTTCTCTACTGCATACGAGGAAGATCCTTTAGTATTTCTATGTGGGCTCGTCTAAATTAAGTTTATCAACTAGTACACGGGCTTCCCCTCTTTATTTTACTAAAATTGACTCTGTAAAAGCAAACGGTAATAAAAGTATACTTTACAAAAGGAAAACTTATTTGTCCTAATTAAGAGCCAGGATTCGTTCAGTTATTCCTTAGACTTCTGTAAGGAGAAAAAAAAAGCCAAAAAGTCTAGCATTCGGCTAAAGATTAATATTAAGGAAGCATTGGTTTTGTATTGAGACGTTACTGGCTATTAAAAAAGGTATATAACTAGGAATTACAATTATATAGCTTTAGACCCTTCACAAAAGGCACCTCGTACTAGAAGAGTCAAGGAAGCTCTACCCGCAGTAAGTTCGGGATTTCTACCTCTTGTATCTGGTTTATTATAAAACCAGTTCCCATTTCAAAGTAAGATAAACCAGCACGCACCTTTTAGTTGTGATAGGCTCTCTTTTTTAGGTTAGGTATATAGCAATGCGGAGATTTTTACTCAAAACGAATTCTTCCGAAGCCCTGCCCTGCTTCTAACCTTGTACAATGAATGCCCTGGTTAAGGGTCTTTTGAAAGCTTTGCAGTTCAGCTAATAAAGGAAATCCGCGTTACCCGACCCTTTAATATAGTTTCTAGGTTATAAAGAACACTTATAAGACTAAGCTCTACCTCTCCCTTATACCCCCTTATTACGCCCAGAATACGCTAAAAACTAAGCAACGAAATTTGGAGAAGAGTGCGTATTTGTGCTGAAGAAATTCATGGTTTTTTCTTTACTAACTATTCTATTATAGTGAAAAGTTCCTTTTGTCTTCTAAAGACACTGCATTTCATCGATCAAATATTTATCCAAGTGAGTATCCCATTGGCCCGGGATTTTAGTTACACAGCTCCTTTTTATACTCCCAGTATTTCCCAGGGGATCCTAAGTACGATAGCTCAAAGTTGTCATATTTAAGCGGCAGGTTATGTCCTATCTTGCTACCTTATTCTAAAAAGAATCTAGCGCAACAAAAGTAGTCTTTTTCTTGCAACTTCTTGGCTTTCAAACGAGTTTTGTAAAAAAGTTTCGTTATCCTAACAAATTATAAGGTAGAACCACGAATCCCTTTTTTGGTATGCTTTAGGAATAGATGAGCCCTATACTACTCCTTAGTGTAGCATAGTTTTTATATTTTTGAGAGTTATTTCTACGCTTTCTTGAGTACTTTTATAAGGGTTATTTTTGAAGTGATATAAAGAAAGGGCTGTAGATTTCGTTTGGTACTACAAAGATTCAGACCTAATTACCACGTAGTTTAAGAGTCTTGCTTGTACGTTGATAGGAATACTTGTTTCTAATAATATTTATAAAATATGGGGAGCAGCTCTTTGTTGCAGTTACTAGAAACTTTTAATAAGGAATCCTCTGGCACCTTAGAATCGCGTGGATAGGTAATCCTTAAGCCGGGGTCTCTCTTACTACCTACAGCATCTCCTATAGTATTATTTCGAGTTGCTAGAAGAGTTTTAATAAAAGGGCCCGGGTTCGAGTGCTCTTATACCTAGTAGGGAACCGTCCTTTAAGTAATGAAAACGAAGTAACCCTCTAAAGTCTTTATTTAATATAGTTAAGTACACAGGAAACTTGCCGGTGCAGTCGCTAGAATTAATCCGTCACCATTATAAAAAAGCAACTAAATAGTATAACTAGGAAGTTAACCAAGTAGTGGGTACAAAAACCGAAGCAATACCTTGAACCCTTTTTTCATATACTACACGGAAAGTCCCTAAACCCCTGCACTAGATTTACTCTCGTTTTGCACTGTTAATTTAATATATATAGTATCGGGAATTACTTACAAATTATTATAACGGGATACCCGACTCTTTCATCACTTACAAGACTAAGGAGCTCTACAAGAGTTTTTCTAAGCCCGAACTTAGTAATTTGTGAGGGTTTATTTGCTCGAGTATATTATATGTAATGTAAGATGCAATTCTCTAAGGGACACTGTGAGTATTAGTGACTTTTTAAAGGTTAGTAGTAGGCTTATTGTAAAAAGGGAATTCCCTGACAATGCCAAAACCTGAGGAGAATACTTGTAAACATAGAAGCTTCTGCAATTAGGTTTTTAGGAGCTTTTAAGACAAGATTTAACGAGATTCATTTCTTTGGTTCTGAATTGCTTTAACTGAAAACTTAGGAAATGAGATTCTTTAATTATGGGATTAATTCTCACGTAATCTAGTTAAGGGACTCATATAAAAAGGACTTGTCAATAACGGGTGTCATAAGGAGGGTAAGCGTAACAAGAAACGGGACGAGAACTTGAGATTAAACTTCTAAAAACAACTAACTAGTAAAAAAAGATGCAAATGAGTACTTCTCTATTTCAAGAATTGGAAACAAGCCCTTAAAATTCTTAAATGGATAAATGAAATACCTAACTAAAGCGGAAATCGGAGCTACTACTCTAAAAACGATCTAGCTAGAAAACCCCTGAGGAATATACTTGGAAAATATACAGGGAAGCTTAAGGAAGCTATAGGAGGTCTCTGACTTTCGAGTGGGCTTACGCAGTATATCTATTTTTAAGGGATTCCCTATTATCTGTTACTTGTTACAGTTCTTCTTACTCTTATTCCTTAATAACGAAAGAAAGGTATTTCGTATTTAAGTAACGAGTCCTGAAAAGACACTTCTAAGCCGCCAAGTCAGGCAGCTTAATATCTCAACTAAAATAAAATACCCTAAACTACTCTCTGAGAACGCTAAAAAGCAAAAGGGTTTTTCCATGTCTTAGTGAGCCGTACAACAAGGAACTTACTAAAAGTTTTTTCAAAGATATAAAAGACTCTTTTAACTCCTCTTTTTGTACTTATTGGTTGAGCAATAGTAGTACCGTATGGAATAAACCTCCCTATATACAGGAAGTTTAAGAGTTATTGATAAGATTTAAGCGTGCTAGTTATACTTTGAATTACTGAAATTCTTCTTCATTTCTTATAGGTATCCTTTTTGTTTGAAGTGATAAGAAGAAGTTCTTTTTGTACACAGGCTTAGCCTAGTTTTTTCTTTTCGAGCTATGACTCTAATCTAAAAGGTCGGATACACCTTGTTTTACCTACAAGAGACGCTAAGATATAAGGAAATTGGCTAGGTATAGGGATTAAGCAGTTAAACGGGTCTTTACTCATATAAAGAATTAGCCGGTTCATAAGGGGCGAGGGCTTCTTATTGATATACGTAAACTTTCTACTATAATAAAAGCACTTTTCTTATACTTATAATTTACTTTATACAGTACGTAGTTAAGAAGCTCCCTTTTTAGAATTAAAAACTATATAACTAAAAGGCAACACGTCTTAGAAAAAACGCGGGGGGAATCCCTTATTTATTCATGTGGGATATACAGGCAAATTAATAGTAAATTTTTAAGTCATTAGATTTACTAGAAGGTTAAAGGGTCCTATCGATCCTAAAAAGATTTGAGAACATTTCAAAACAGACCCCGCTTAAAAAGCGAAGAAGCAGAACGAGCTACTATATCTATATATGGAGGTTAGAGATATAATAAATCTAGAAAAGGTGAAAAATCTTACTAAAATTGACATATGAACAGCTGTGCTTTTAATATTATTGTCTTATTAATAAATAAAAATTTAGAATAAGTTTCATTACTACAGTTCGCATCAAAGGAATTATCAAGTTTTCGAGGGTCTTTGTAATAATTTAGCCCGGGAGAGCTCCTCTCTACGGACTAAGATTCCTATACGGAATACTCAGAATTCTCTTTTTAACAAGTACAAGATTTACAAAGCTAACTTATAAACATGTTTTTAATGCCAAAGTCTTTATCTAGTTCAGAATAAGTACTTTATGAGGATATAAGTTAGATCCTTTTTTTAGTGACGCCCGTTGGCTCGAAGAGAGTTGTTGTGAATCCTTGATTATATATAGAAACGCTTGTGATACCAGATATATGACTTTGACTACTTTTTTTACGGGTACCAAATCTTGTTGAATTTAATTTCTTTATTTAAATTTAATTAAAAAGGGGCCCTGCGCTTGACTTAGACAACTAACTATCGAAAACCCCGATCCAAGATTAATACAGGAATCCCATAATATTCTTAATTTCACGACACTTTAAAAATCCACGTACCCCGGACCCCCAGTTAGAAACTTCTCTCTTCTCAAAAGCTTGGCTTACCCTCTTAATATGTACTTTTTCGAGAGCCAAAAAAAAAAGCTCCCTTTTATTTATCCTTGTAAGAGCCTTAGAGCTATAAGTTTTTGTGAGGAATTGCGCTATATTATACTCGAACAAGCTGTTTTTAAGACAAAGACCCCTTAGGAAAAACTTTTTAAAGGATATAATGAAAAGTTTTGCTAAATCCTATATTATCCAAACAAAAAGGGCAAACCGAAGGTACACAAGAGTCTTTGACTTAAAGAGTACCCGTTTTTTTAGAGCAGTTGCTCTTGTGTTTCCTTTTCCTAGGCATCCGGTTCTGAGAAAGACATATTTCGGAGTAGAGTATAACTGAAGGCGGATAATTTGAGTAGTAAATATAAGTTTAAGTGGATATTCTTAAGGTTTCTAGAATATATAATCAAATAGGGATTTTCTTACAAGTTAGCGTAAATTTACCGCTAATTTTTAAGGAAATTTCAGTCCCAGATTTAGTTTTCTAAGTAAGTAGTTTTTCTTGGTGTTGGAGGTATCTCTGTTTTAATACTATAATGAGTTAACCTTCTTCGGAAGCCTTCAGTCGGTAAGAATAACCTATAATCAATCTCTACAAGACACTACCCTCCTATGTCAATAACTGCAAGGGCTCACGGAACGGAATATCCCCTTATTAAGTAAGACAATCGCAAGGTACTTTACAAAGTAATTAGTACTTATGTTGTTAGAGCAATTCGGCGAGAAATTTCTTAGGGAAAGTTCATTAACAGGTAGCTTTCTTGGGTTTCTAGTCGATAAAGCAGTTTCAGAATATAAGGAAATAACAACCAGTCCTATAACGCCTGCTTCCCTTTCTTTTTACTGGGGTTCCTAGAATCTTCTAAAGTATATCCTGTCTTTCTAACTTTATAAAAATAACTCGGGTTAGACTACTCTAAAGCTACTAATCAAATAAGTAGACTCATGCCCTGTAATAAACTCTTCTCTTAGGTTTGCCCTTTTTTCTTTACTTATTTAATGTTCAAGTCTTGTACTAAGAACTTCCTGGAATAAAGGAAACCTATCTTCTAAGTCAAGCGCTTCTTTCTTAGTCTGTACCACTTTTTAAGAGCTACAGGGGTACTAGAGCTTGTTGCTTTTTATAACCTACAGCTAGTCTTATTACCTAGAGTAGTATTGGTTAGTATTATAGATAGCGGGTTCGTGTAGTTATTGTATCTTTATTAGTCTTATTATTAGATAGTATTCGTAGTTCTGCTATAGTACCCCTTAGTAGTTGTAGTTACTACTTAGAAGAGGCAAGCCTTATAGATAATATGGATGGATAGTCCGCTTTCTAGGCTATAAAGAAAGAAAAACCTGTAATCCAACCGAACCCGTTATAAGGAAACAAGGAGCAAAGGACTCCTTATATGACGTATACGAGTACCCTTTTTGAGTAAACCCTCAAGAATTCTAAGAGATGCGGAATCGTATGTAAGAGCTTTTTTAAAAGAAGAAAATTGGTTTATTATTACTCTATAGCTTACCTCTACGGGTATTACGAATTTAATATTAAGTAAGATAAAAAGCACTCAGCAATACAAGGTTAGCTTAAATACTAGCACATCTACTGGAAAAGTCCTAGACTGAATATCCTCCGAAAAGGAAAACTAAATAGTTATAGATTATTCCCCTTTGTTTTAGAATTTTACTAAATTCGACTCCTTGTTGATAGTATTCCCGTATATTCTTGCGTTTTTTAAGCAAGGACCTCGTCCTCCGTGAGCGAGGCATAATGCTGGGTTTAGAAAAGGCACCCAAAAGTAACTAATCTTTTGTCACGTCTAAGAGAGGGGCCTAATATTACAATAACTATGAGAAAAATCTCTACTTTTATAAAAAATTTTAGCAAATAGCGGGTACTATCTCACAGGGAAGAAAGAAATAGTAATTCCTTTAATTTAAGACCTATTTTCAATCTATTATACAAACGAGATCCCCATTTGTAAGGACGAGTTCGCTGAATTTTAGTAACCCGGGGGTCCTTCTTGAGGGAGTCCTCCTTTTTCTTTAGTGGTATCTATTTTATAATTAAGGAAAAGCTTCTTTGTTCTCTACTTTTTCGGAGAAGGTAATTTGGTTTTTAAAATTAAGAGAGGAAATAGAGATATTCAAAGGGTTTTCCATCTAAATTCTTTTTGAACTTAAAATACGGCCACACTCACTCATAATTAGGACAACCCTTCCTTGGGTTACGGAACGGAATAATTTTTAACTAACTTCTAAGGGGATTCTTAGCTTTGTTTTCAAAGGTATAAAAAGAATAGCATCCTTTGCCCATTTAGAACCCTTATCCCGGCTATCGACTTAAAAAAGACTAAGTCAACACATACCCGTTTGAGTCTATTTTCAATAGTATCAGTTATTAGGACTTCTTTGAATAAATAAAGGATCCCGTGTATGATTCTACTCCGAGATAACAAGGTAAAGTAAAAAAACTAAAATATTGTTTTAGTTTAGATTAGAGTAAACGGAGTTTTCTTCATACACAGTTGCACTATAATGTATACATAAACTAAAAGCTTTACACACGAAATGCTCCACTAATACGGGGCCCAGTTTGGATTCTATCATAACTGGATTTTATTAAACCCCTTTATAGAGCATACAGCCACTAATTGTAATTTTACTTTGATATAACCTTTAGTAAGCGCTTATAAGGTTTACCTTTTCAAGCCTATAGTACTTCCCACATTACAAGCTTCAAGAACTCGCAATTGAGCTAGCTTTTTTTAAGTTACTGGCCCGGTTTCCCGTACTTTTTAGGAGAGGCCCGTCCAGCAATATATATATATATAACAAAGCCGTTGCGTAATAAGCAGAAAAGTTTGCTTTGTTCTCGAACTTGGGGTCTAATACAGAACTTACTAAGTATTTGAATATGACTAAAGTGGAAACCTCGTCTACTTTTTTCTGGATGCTTCGAAAAGAGCTAAACTCAAGTTTAGGCTGACCTGATAAAAATAAAAAACAAGTAGCCATAAAAAAAGACTTTTCAATAAAGACTCACGAAAAATTATTTGTGACTAAAGCAAACAACCCCGAACTTACTATCTAGAATGCCTTTCCCTCCGTTCGCTCTGCTACAGTCAGGTACAACTTTGCTAATCTTTCTAATGATTACTTCTCTCTCTATTATATATTCCTAGCTACTAAGAGAACCAGAGGAATGCACCTTACTAAAAACTAGAAAGAACGCCTAGGGGAATACAAGGAAGAGTAAAAAGGATTAACTGCAAGCTGCAAGAGGGCAGTAAAACCCATAGGAAAGTTAAAGCTCGCCTTAGAGATACAAAATGAATTTTGACTTGGTTTTAGTAGGAATATTACTAGAAATTAGGTCCTTGGCACGAGGTTAATAGCCCCTCTACCTGAGAGCTGTGAGAAAAGTACAGTAACTAGCTATCCACGCCTTAAAAACCCTCCTTTTCTTTTTCTAAATCTTTTATCCGGCAGAGCACAAGTCAAATGGATCATATGCCGTACGTTCAAATAGCTTAGTTCTCTTCTTTTATTTGGAATTAGCATCTATTCTTCTTACTATTCCTGAAACAGAGGGAGAAAGGATGCCCGTTACAAGAAACTACGGAAGTACAAATTTCTCTATAACGAATTTTTAGTACCATTAAATGCTAAAATTAAGAGTAGTGGGTCCAAAGTTTTCATCAACTAAGGCAGGCAAGTCCCCCTATTCTTATCAAAAGGCCTTACTTTTAACTCAATCAAATAATGAAAATCTCTTGTTTGTGGAGATGGGCCGGTGTAAAAAATAAAAGAGAACCATAGTAATAACTTTGGAATCTAATAGCTAACTTTTCTCTAGGAATTTCTGAGTTTTTGTTCTTTGTTGGTCTTATAGCGTAAGGTGGTCTATACTGAGACTACTTGACCCCTCTTCGCTGTGCTTTAGTCAGGTACACCGGGCATGCAAGACTCTCTAAGGCGTATCTCTTTCTATAGTAGAACAACAAATAGCCAAAAGAAAGATACATCAAAAGACCTATATCCATATAAGACAGGACCATAAGCACAAAAATTAGGGGTACATTCTATAGGCTAGAATAAGACAGGCGTAGGTCTAGCCCATATGAAGACTAAAGCTCCTAAGAGAAGCATGCGGATACAGAGTAACAAACCGGTTAAGAAGAAAAAGAAAGTCAAGAATAAGTGCTTGTCTATATGTAAGTCAGTGTTTTTATAATTACGACCAGCGTTAACCCCCTTTGTTACAGTCGGTAAGAATAACTATCTCTAACCTTACTAAGGCTAACTCCTCCTATGTCAAGAACTACAGAGTACAATGAGAAATCCCCTTAAACCCCCTGGAATCTTACCTATATCTAACTGGAATATCTATCTTCTGTATCTTCCTGTCTTATGAGTCTCGATAACTTTCTATGAGATATACCTTTCTCAGTCTTATAAGTAGGGGTTAGAACCTGCGCTTCGTAATTAAGTAAAGGGATAATAAAAAGGTTTTTGGGGTAAATGAGTTTTATCAAGGAGCTAGTCAAGAGAAAAGCACTTCTAATCTATAAAATCTAGTAAATAAAGTAATCTTGGTAGCGTTCTTAATCTTCTTAGTCAGGTAGTCCTTCGATAGGTTAATTAGAAAGGAATTTTATAAGTGAATTAAGTTTTATAGATAGTAAACCTCAAGAATATAGAGTTTAATTTCCTCATAAGTGGCTGATGCTACTAAAGGACGGTATAAATCCGGTAGAGTTTCCATCCCAGCAAAAATTCTGTATCAATTGGAAAAGCAAGGGTTACCTCTGTAGTGTAGTAGAAGCAGGGTTTGATAATGTAAAAAGTTCTATTCAGTGGATTTGTGAGAAGTGAATAATTTAGGTTCAGAAAAGGGAGAAATTAGCACTAATAAAGCTTTGCGGAGTAGAAAAGTCACCTCTTTTTTAGGTTATATTAAACAAAAAACGAAACTTATGTTTACAAAAATTCGGATCTAAAACCCGAATTATCTTTAACTAGTAAAGGAAATGTAATTTAAGGGGGTCCTGATAGTGGCTAAATTATAAACACGTCTTATTTCTTATTATCATAGTACCTGACATAGTAAAGGCAGGGGTGCCCTCCAGGAAAGTAGAAGCTTCTTTAAGGGCAATCTCTTAGTTCTGTAAAAACTCTGTGCCACCTAAATTCTAATTTTAAAATGAGTATTAAAAAAGCTCTGGCTCATTTTGGGGATACTAGAGGGAATCCGAAGATAAAGATTGTTATTACGCGCTGTTAAGGGTCTTTTTTTTTTAAGACTCTACCGAACAACGAACTAAGACGTCCGTTAGTTTACAAAGAAGCCGAAGGTTTAAATAGAAACCCTTGAAAAGGCATGACATACTAAATACAATACAAGATTCTATTCTAATTAGATACTCTATTAAAGTATAAAGAACCGAGCGGCAACGAAGCTATTAAAAATTTCCGATTCTTTTTTTGCTGCTAGTTAAGTTAAATAAAAGTAAAGGTTTGCGCAGTATTATGTCAAGTACTCGTGTTAAAAAAAGAAACCCAAATACGACTGTAATAGTTTTCTTTTTTTAACTTTTCAGGGTCTCCTTAAACTGGGTGCATCGCGTGGAAATACTCTCTCTTCAATACAAGGGATTTTGTGAGAGTAATTGCCTGACCAATAGTTTACCGTTACAAAAGTATTTCTCTAAGCCTTGTCTTTTACGAAACAGGTAAAACTTATCCCGGAGCCCCCTTTATTCATAGCGGAAGGTTTTTGATACTACTAAAGCAGGAGTTTTTTAAATACACCTGTTGTCTTTAATAGGAAAGCTATTCTATTTGGGGGGAGTTCTCTTGTTTACACTAAAGCTTTCTACATCCACGAGTTTACTTTAAGAAGTTGAGGGAGCCCACTTTTTAGACTAAAGCTAGAACTAAGTTTAGGAATAAACCTTTAGAGGAACCTTTTTAAACTTGATTAAGATGTCTTGTGAATGCATGTTTCTTTCAGTATAACTTGAACACTAAATACAATAAAAGAAGGGTTCTAGTTAAGTTGACCCTTTATCTAGAATTCAATTCCCAAACTCTTAAGTTGCTTTTTTGATGAGATGCTTACTTAAAATAGGGTTAAAGCAAGGGGATCCCTATATACGGCGAATTCCTTATTTAATAATACAATAATAGATTCTGCACTTGTACATGGATGGGGCTTTTTATTTGTATTTAAAGAGAAACTCTAAAATTTATCGAGTATAGAACAGCATTCAATATTCAATTCGGGAAACTGGGGCAAAGATTTACGAACCAGAAGCACTATTTTATAAGAAACCTACTTATTTAACCCATATGCAGGAGAGTCCTTTTTATTTATATTACACAAGCGGAGGGCAAGAAGCAAAAAACCTTTCGCTATTCAATTCTACTAAGTAAAAAAAGAGACTCTTGTCTCATTAACGGGTAACTTTTTTAAAATAATTACACCCGGGGCTTCTCCTTGGCTATACAAAGTCAAAATTTCTTTAGAAAAATCTACTACAGTAGCGATCCAAAAAGCTTTTTAATGCTGTTATGTCTCAATGGAAGCTTACCAAGCTAAGTTCTGCAAAGTCGCAGTATCTACACCCCTTGGTAGTAAAAGCTCCTGTTGCTGGGATCCCTTTTAGGTATGTCTCTACTTTTCTTATAACTTTTTGTATTAAAAAATGTCGTACACTACAATTCCAATCAGTTACTTGTTAAATCTCGACTGCGTAACTCGAGCCCTTAAGTGCTATCTTGTCTACTATAATCCTAAAACTCTCTAACAGCTTGCGCATAGGAAACTATAACTCAAGTGTCGGACGTGGTCTTAAGTACCCCGAGTTGGTAAAGTAAATAAGAAGAAGGGCCCTTATATTATTCCAACAGGCTCTTAAGAACCCTTACCAATAGAGATTTTTAAGTCTAGTTTAAGAGTACTCACAACTTTGGATCGATATCTGACAAAATACTTATTACAAGTTCTAATTTTTTGTAAATTTTCTGGGGCATAGTTAAAGTCTTAGTTTATTAGAATTAAGTTTCAATTCCCGGGGAACGTCTTTCTCTTATCTTCTCGGGACTTTAATCTTTAAAAACTTATAGGATATATCCCTATTTTCTTAAGTCGTAGAATTCCTTCTAAAGTCCTGTATACTCTTTACACTACCCTAAAAGTAATTTGTTTTTACTTTTTGTTAAGTGGCTCTCTAATGCATATGAAGGAGTTTAGGGATACTTTATATTACTGGGAATGTTCTAAAGACTCTGTTACATGAGTCATTTTTTGTTGGGAGTCGTGTAAATAAGTTTTTATATGACAGCCTATCTGGTCATTGTTCAAAGGGATACCCTAGTAAATTTAAGAGAAGTTGAAAAGGTTAGCCTTTACTTTAAAACATTAAAATATCCACTTATAAATCGTAAACCAGAGGGCATACCCTATAAGGATTATAACAAAAAGGGATTTTAACCTTTTTCTTGGCTAATTTGATATTAGATCCTGATCAAAAGCCTAAAAGTTCTACTTAATTATAATTAGAAAAGGTTTTTGAAGAGCAACAGCATGTCAAAGATTCTTAGCTCGAGTTCCCTCTAGTAAATTAAAAATTCTTTACTCTTAATGTAATGTACTATGCATGAATATTGACCGAGAATAAATAACTTGTACCCCCTAGGAATAAAGCAGGGATTTAGGAGCCGAGTCCTTTTCGAGTATTCTTTAGATAAGGGGAGGTTTACCAGACTTAAGTTTCAATATATGATAAATTTTATAAGGCTTACATTGAATTGAGTATAAAAAAAAGGAGTGCGCTAAAAAACGGGTAAGTGTTAAAAAAACTCCGTGTTGAATAATTTATCCTGGATAGACCTTACTATACGAAAGAAGCCCTTATCCTTATTAAGCGAGACTTCAGGATACGAATAGCCGCCCCTTTTTCCGTTTTCGCTTAGAAAGGTTTTTTCCATAGGACCGGAAAGGGGGCATCATAAAAAAAATTTTTAAGAAGGGCTTAAAACTTGGATACAGGCAAGATTTTTTTTTATAAAGATTGACCCTCACTTAAATGGAGTCGCCGGCCATTTTTAGTTAGCAAAATAAATTGATATAAAATGTGTATTACAAGACTTAGTTTTTAAGTGTAAAAGCTTTTGACTCATACTTAAGAAATTTTGTGGGTTCAACCCTTTTTGTTAGTTAGCACTCAGATACACTACTCGAAAAAAGGACTTTGTTCTAGAATAACTTGAGAATAATTAGATCTATTTTTTATTTACTCGTATATATGAGGATAAATCACCACTATTTGGACAAAATTTGAGAACGCTAAGTCAGTAACTGGACTTCTCTTTTATGTTATGCTAAGCACACTAGTTATTCTTCCTCCCTTTTATACCTCTAATCTGCTTGCTATACTACAACAAGTGGGGACATAGGCCGACCCCTAAGGCATAAGCTTTGTATTTACCTTTTAGATTCTGGGTTTTGGAAGCATAAGAGATCCTGTCTTATATTAAATAAAGGAACCTGGTAGACCGAAAAGTATATTCAATATCTATACTATAACTCATATAAAGTAATTGTCCCGATATTGCTAAAAGGAAATCAGTACCAATCTCTTTTTCAAGTTTTGACTTCGGTATTATAGGGAATCCTAGTTGTATTTGATATCTTCTAAGTTAAGTGATACAAGTTCCTTGCACTCTTTTTAAGAGAGTCCCCTTGAGAAAAGTGAGGGGAGTAATTAGTTTCCTTTGTGGCGTATATCACCTGCTTATTTCCTTGTGATGAAGCTATAGTTTTCATAGGCTTTGAGAAGAATATCCTATCCTAATATAAATAGAAGGACACCGGCTTTTGCAGCATGTAAGAGTAATTTCCTAATTTGTAGAAACAAAGGAAAGACTTTGTTCACCGCTTGGTTCGACATTTACATTTTTTAAGTTTTGATTGTATTATCCAGTAATTGCTGCTTTATAACCAAGGCGTCTTTAGCCCGATCCAAAAATTCTGGTATATTATGCTGAGTGTTATAGGGCCCCTTTTAGAACTGAGTGGGTACGTATACCCACCTTAGGCCGGGTAAAACTATACTACTTTATTAAATTCCCTTAGTGTTTGCGGGGTTTCCTTTAAAGCTCTTGTCCCCCCAAAAAAGACTACTAAATTATATACTTAAAAGCTTCGATCCGCAGGAATTCTGACACCTATTAAATTAGAGTTATAGTCGTTACATGCCTTTCAAGGTCTCGGATTTAACGTATATTATGCTTTTATTCCGAGATTAGCAAACGAGTTTTTAGCTTTGTATATCTATTTTTGGAAGTTCTAGCTTAGGGTTACCCTTTAAGCCTTACCCTTTTTCTGTATATAGTATTTCCCTTGTGAGCCCTTTGACTTGCTGTTATAAACTCTCTTATTCACTAAGTGTTTTTGTCAATCCACTAAATAAAAACTAATAAGCGCTCCATTCTATACCACGTTACTAAAAAAATCTCATAATAAATTCATAAACGAAAAAGCTCACAAGGAATCCCTGAACTACGGCGCTTTACGAAACCTCTATCTAATTATTCTCTTAATTCTTAAAGTAGGCACTCCTGTTAAGTTACTTTTAAAACTAGCCAGCTAATACTGCTTTTGAAAACCCCTTATGTATTTACGTAAATCCGCCAGGGAAACAAAAGTAAATAAGTATCCTTTTTGAGCTCCTTTACATAAAAACACCCAACCTCGCAGAGCCCTCGGATAACCCCTGATTAAATATCCTTCCGCGGATTCTCGATCAAATACGCACTACTGGAACTCTTTATCTCAGCTCTAAAGTTATAATATTAAAAATTATATTTACCAGACAGTAGTAAAAACCAATTTAGATCCGTAGTTAGATGCTATAGTAAATTTTTTAGAAATTCGGTTGTATTGCAAATTTTACTTATGAACTGGGTTAGATTGAAGAGTTATTAAAATGAAATTCGTGAGAGCCTCAAAAGGTTATTCCATGACATAATCATAATATCTTTATAGGGGAATCCTGCTGAGAGATCTTAATTGCAATGCCTCGGGCCTCCATTTCTATATCTATACGGGGTGCGCTTTCTTTCGTTCTTTTATGTGGAAAAAATGACAAAAACTATTGGAGCAGGAAACAAGTCCTTCCGTTCTCTCTCTAGCTATACGACTTTTTCATAACTAGAGCTGAAAAGATTTAGTACCTGTAGGCTCCGTTGACAGAATCAAACCTGATTTTTATATGAGTAGTTTTCAGTACTCAATCAACAAAAGAGGAGTTTTTATATAGACTGTACTAGGGTCTTATGGGTTGTTTTAATTGTCTTTCCTTAGCTTAATATACTATCTTACAGGTTTACTATGGGTAGGGCTACCGCGCCTAAACATATAGTTGTATTTAAGGTGCATTGCTCAGTGTGCTAGGGTGGGATTAAAGGCAAGAAGGTAAGTTTCTATGTAGCTATGCCAGGATTCCTCTTTTGATTCCTTTCTCTCTAAAAAGAAGTAACTCAAGGATTTTGTAGCATAACTGGTGTTAAAAAGCGTAAATGTAACACCTTTTTAAGGGGTACCCAGCCTGCAGATAAAAAGCACTCTAGATAGTAATCTTGGCTTCTCGTTTGTAAATCTACTTACTTTAATTTATATAATCTTTTACAGTAATAAAGTAGTAATTGATTGTTCCTTTGTTTCTTTTTTTGCCAATAGCTAATAAAGAGAAAGCTAGGCTAAAGCAGGAGCTCTCTTAAAGTTTTCCTTTTTACTTGTTCTAGTGTAAGAAGTTTTGCAAGAACCTATTGTTAGCTTTTATTAGGGGATGTAAATACCTTTTAAGCAGGTATAAAAGTCTAATATGTAAACCCCCATTACTGAGCAGGCTAACTTGCATTTTATAGCATTTAAATAGCCTTATAATTCATTTCAATATGCATATAATGAATCCGGTTTTGTTGTTCTTAATTCCCTTTATTTGTAATTCGTTTCTTAAGAAATCTTAAGAAATTCCCCTTTTTTAATTAATAAGCTTCTTGCTAGGAATCCTTAGAGCAGCTATTACCCTCTTTTAAAGCTAAAGCTTTTTTAACCCTAAATTCAAAGAAAAACTCAGTTAAGCAAATCTCTAAGAAGAATCCTGATAATAGGAAAAGCCACCTATCTCTTCCTTAATTCATCTTGTCTTTACTGGAAAAACCCTCCTTTATCGTAAAATTTGGCTTTAGCTTAGTTCTTTATACTACAAAAATACCTTTATTACTATCAGGAATTGGGAATATAGAAACAAAGGAACAAAAGGTCCCCTTAAGACTTTCAACTTTAAGAACTCCTTGTGACCTCGTTAACTTAACTATAATTGAGGAGAAAACGGCCTATACTTTCATCCAAATAGGAAACTTGAAACAAGGGAATACATATTCATTCGAAGAATCCCAAAGTTCTTAGAAAATCTTGCTTTTATCCTTAGTTTACATACCCTGTAAAGTAGTCTTTTTTACCACGGACTTTCTTAGGCGGTGTGGGCATGCTCCAAGAACACCTGCCGGGTTTTCAAAGTACGACACTAAATATTATGGGCAGGCGTTTATGCCTTAAGAAGAGTTCTTTCAATATAGTTGCACTGGACAAAGTGAGTGCGTACAGAGTAAGAAATTCCCGGAAGCTTTAGCACCGGGCAGTCCTGTACTTTTAAAGATGGAATCTAATGCCTTATAGAGTACCCGCGGTTTTTACTAACTTTAAGAATTAGGAATCCCTGGAAATCTGGTCTTATTATTTCCCTAAAATGAATATAGCTTGAAAGGATATTCCATTAAAGAAGCGACACTTTTGTAATTCTAGTAAAATAATAAACGAAAAACTCTCGACCCCAAAAGTACTACTAGATATTTCAGATTTAAGCAGATAGTCAACATTTATTTAGTCATATTAATGAGTATAAAAAGCAAAATATTATCCAAACAAGGGATTAATCTATAAATTCCAAGGAAACCTCTAAGTTTATATAAATGCAGAAAGTCATAATCATTTAGACTCACGTCAAGTACAACCTATTGAATTTGAAATTTTTTTATCTTACTCCTTACAAGAGCCCCTGTTCCTTAATGTTACACCTAGGACTATTAAGTAAACTCTTTAGCTTAATACTTGCAAATTATAAATATTCGTTAAATGACTACACTCCCGCCCGGACTTTAAGGGCCTTTATTCAGGCATTTTTAGAATCTAAGAAGGACTCTCTGTTTACAACTTATTAAGTAGACAAGTTACCTACATTTGAGGGGTACCCTTAATTCTTATTTCCTTATCTGCCTATTAACTGCCGTGTCTATCCGATAAATTCGGTACTTTTTATAGTTTTATAGTTGACTATCCCTAACTGAAAAGCAAAAGGGCCCCTGTTGGCAAAACCCATTTACCAAGGCGGGCCTTTAATTATAACAAGCTCTAGTTTCCTGGATGGGGGTCCCTTACGGGTTAAGTGTTGCGGTCTATACCTATATATATTTATTTGTAAGCTGAAAAATATGTCCCTTGCTTGTATCTCTATACCCGATTTATTATCATTATCATCTAGAGGAAGATTCTTTTCTACGTTCAAGGGTTGCTTTTAAGTTACAGCCCTAAAGATAAAGTTTCAATTCTCCAGAGTTTGATTCCGAGAAAGCCCTAAACTAAAGTCCTTTAAGTACCTACTTTGAGACAATCCCAAGGGACCTCATAGTTCAAAAAGCTATACTTTATATAAGATATAAGTGGCTCCTAGAATAAAAATGGAATGAGTACAGCGGAAACTTTATTTTGAATCAGGTAGAAGTTACAAAAACAAAGAGTAGATATCTCCTAACTTATTTTTAGCTGTGCATTTTTTTCAGTTTTTATTGGAAGCTATCCATAACATCAGGTTTTCTACTCCTTGTATAGGGGTTTTGGCGCACAAGAATTCGAGACGTTAAGTACTTTATAATTATAAACGATCCGAAAGACTTTTTATTTCCTAGCACAAAGGACTTATCCTTAGCTTTTTTACAAAAGAGCCCCTTTTAGGCCCCAGTTTAGAAAAAGAATATAGAACACCCCTAAAATTAAAATAAAAAAGGTTTTTAGTAAAAACGGGATTTCTCTTGCGTCAACTAATTGAATTAAGTTTAAGAAATAAATAAAAGTCAGAAAACAAAGGAAAGTAAGATGATGGTTATAAAGTATCTGTACGTACTCTAGAAACTATATCACAAAGAAACTCCTTCGCTCTGCTACAGTCGGTAAAACGGACTCTTTCTAACCCATATTAAGGCCCTATCCTCTTTTTCATTTTAACGATAAGAGCCCGGAAGGGAAGGAGTTATCTTTTTAGTACCATTAGTAGCTCTCTTAAAGACAGGTAAGAATTAATTCCTGTTAATAGGAAAGTTCTAGCTCTAAAGAAAAGAAGTACTAATTATAGATTAAGTTTCTTTCCTCTTTTAGCGAGAAGTACAGGGAGACAGAGGAATAAAAGAAACCTTAAACTGGATACAACTAAAACACCTAATAGAGTAGTAAAATACATTCACTATATAATACTAATCTATGCTTTTTTCAATCTATTACATATTTCATTAAGTGGTATATACTTCTTATTAAGTATCTATAATTACTCGACTCCAGTTTCTAATACATATTAAGAATAGCTATAATACAATATTTCATAGCTACAAAACAACTCTAACAAGAATAAATTTCTCTTATCTCTGCGGCTTATTATGAGTACCCTTATTTTATCTTGTAAGTATCTCTTCTCTAATCTAACTCCTAATCAAAAAAGAAGTATAGCTCCAAAGGGTATAAAAATAAAAAAGGTGATTTCTAAGTTCGCTTTCCTACCCTGGATATGCTTTATTAATCAGCTCTCAAAAGCATCGTCTTACGGTTTAGTACATGGGGGTACTCCCTGGTATTTTAATACTTTTAAGATACAGAAGGGGTTAAAATAGAATGACTACTTTTTACTCATTTACAGAAAAAGGAACATGCCCTTTTTCTTACAGGGAATCTCAGTAATAAGTACAACTTAGCGTTGGGCTTAGATCACGGACCCCGTTACCAGTGCTAATCCATAAATATAAATTGTAGTGAAACTGCAAAGGGCACGGGTTTCTCTTATCTATTTTATCCCAATCCGGATTCACTACAAAAACCCGAATCAAGTAATGAGCATCCTTTGTTCAAGCTCTATTGGATTGATCCAAGCAAACTCTCTTTTATTTCACTTTGTCTGAAATTTGATAAATATCTGAATAATAAAGTCGTAAAAATGCGTACTTGGTATTCTGGGGCTTGTTTCACAGAGTGCCCTTATAGTAGTCTACTTACGGGGGGTTTTGCTGTCGAGTTAGCTGCACGATTCTTTTATTAACTTATACTTAAATTTAGAAGCTTCCTCACGCGAAATTAGAAAATCTAGTGTCTGGTAAAAAGCCCCCTTGGGGTTATGTCACTATAAAAAGAAACGGGTAGCTCCTTTCAATTAATATTTTAGCACTAAAGAGATTGTATAAGTAATCGGGTTGTCCTATAAACTTTTTAGGAAACTTTTCTTCTTGATCTTGTATTTAGTTCCATATTCACTTACTGCACAAAATTCTCTAGACTATATTTTGCCGAGGTTAGCGATTAAAGAGGACAAGCCTACTAGAATGCACTAAAGCTAGGAAAGAAAAAATGTTGGAACACACTAAGTAGGAAGGGAAGATTTACTTATTTGTTACCCAAACGCTAAAAAGTAAATAAAACTCTTTAGAATTTAGCAGCATACTCGGGTTTTATCTATCTAATATGCTTTAAGGATCTTTTTAGGTTATATAAAAAGTAGGGTAATCTTATGCCGGAAATTGAGAAGTTCAGTCCTTTTATCCTATAGAGTTTCTAGAGCTCGAAGAACAAAGAACTTTAGAAAAGAAACTGTAGCTTATATTCGGATCCTGAGATACTTCATTAACACCAAATGGATTTCTTTTAAAAACACTTCTTGAAGTCTTACGTCTCCCCAAAAACTTACGCTTATACTATTTAAATTGGAGAAAAAATACCGAAGCACTATCTAGAGAGTTTTATCAACAGTTTAGCCACTCCTGGGTATGCCCCTTGAGGCTTTTAGAATCCCCTTATTACTATATGGAATCACAAACTTGTAATCAGAGGAATTGGGAACTCCCTTATTTTTTAATACCTGTTTTCTCTAGCCCGAATTTGTTACTCATTAGACTTGTACTTGGATTCTCTATCTTACTCGTTTAGCAGCTATATTTTTAGAATACCATAACCTCTCTTCTATTCTATATAAATATAGCTATAAAGGGCAAAGCCAAGAAAATACTTTACCGGAAACTCATTAGCGCTCTAATTCCCTAGTATCTTTGAATTCCTAAGCCCTAAAAAACAGGTAGAACTGGAACCCATTTGCCTTGGCTAATTAGTCTTTATACTTGAGAAATACCGGGCCCTGGAGTTTAGATTTGTACGAGACAGAGTTCTATTGTAATTGTATTTTATAGATTATATAGATTTTTAAGAGAAATTCCTCTTGTTCCCTGCTTTTTCGTTAGGGAGGTTAGTGACTTGATAGTACATACATGAATCCTTTTTACCGAGTAAAATAGAAATAGAAGAATTCTCTAAACTATTACCCAGGAAAAGGTCCTTATAATAAATCGCACGTTTAAAGGCTCTTCCCTTAAGTATAGAAACCCCTTGGGATTGACTTGTTCAGGAATTTTTACTAATATCTAGGGACTTAGAGAGTGCTACCTTCTAGCTAGAAAAGCGGTCCATTTAATTAGAGGGATTTTAGGGGTCACTTATAGAGATACTGGAAAAGGAAACCTGAAATAGAAATAGAATAGGAACAAAACCTCATATACGCTAACATATACTCTTTTCATTCTTCCTTATTCTATTGTAAAAGACTTCGAAAAAAGTAAAATAAAAGAATAACACCTTGTTTAGAAACTTCTCTTAATGAAATTCCTCTCCCGTTAAAGAGAACTCTGCGTAACATAAAAAAAAGGACTTTCACTTGTTGAGCTTAATCCTTAAATTTAAAAACACTAAAGTCAAGTAGACAACCTCCTTTAGCTTTACTTCCTTCCAGAAAAAGCAACAATTCTTAGAATGCCGGCATGACTGCTTTTCAAAAACAACCTCCAAACCAGGAATTAGAATTTAGTTAGAATCCATTGCCAGCTAAACCATAAACCAGATATATCGGATACTCTCCTCCTTAAAACAAAAGGAAAGAAAAGAGATGTTTCTATTTTAACAATTCTTATACTCTTAGCAAGCAACAAAATCTGGTTTCCATTAAGACAAGACTTAGGAATTTCACGCCTGCTCATAGACCAGCATCCAAGCTTACACTGGTTAAGATACATGGCTAGTTACTTGAAGCTTCTCCATGTGCTACAAAGGGTATACTAATAAAGGAATACCTTGACTCTTTCTTAACCTTCGACATCCATTAAAAACCCTCTTTCACTAGCAGGCATTCCCTTCCATCAACAACTGTTAACATCTGAACCGAACTAGAAACACAACCTCTTGTTTTGCCAATCCGCATCCGGTTTATTTGTTCTAACCAGTCAATTAATGCCAACAACCGAACTACAATTCCACCTGTTCTTTGTAAGCCGGCTCCGGATTTATTGGGATTGCAGGTAAAGGTGTTCAAGATAACAGATTGTCTTTTCATTGTCTTGAGGGTGCTGCTTTCAGAGGACGTAAGTGTAATCTAGCTGGCTTTAAAGTCTTATTTGTTTATAGAGTACCTGTCCATTGTTTTCGGGTAAAGCTGTTTTTTGTTGTACTAATTCATTGAAAAGGAGTTCCCGGAGATTCCTAATTTTCTTTCTTTTAAAGTTTATCTGGATGCTAGAAAGCTTTATACCGATCTAAAGGAGTAATTCCTTGTTGTCAACCAGAAAATCCTATTTATTTGTAATTTTGTATTCCTAGCGGTAGCACTTTATATATAGGCTAAACTGATTTATTTCCATTTGTGTATATTCTGAGTTGAGAGTTGATTCTAAGAGTTTGGAGTCAATGAATTCCTTTTATCTTGTAGAAAGCTTGATTCCCATCTGTATTGACAAGCTAAAGGAGAGCCTGAGAAGGTCAAAGCAGCTATTGATTCTATTCTAAGAAATGAGTTCCTTTTTAGTAGTTTAAGAAAGAGTCTAAGTATTCCTTAATTGGGAATTTGTTCTAATGGAAATGGATTTAACAGATTATCTTTCCTTAAGATTGTTTAGGAAATCCTGTCTTAGTGAAACTTATTCTATTACCTTAGATCTTGTGACAGTTCTTCTTTTGAGTTTAAGATAGATACCAGATCTAGATTCTATTTCTTTTGCAAGGAAGGGTTACCCGTTTTCTATTTGTAATGAAGGTGACTTTCCAACAGCTAAAATATCCTGTAATAAATATAAAAAGAACCTTATGAGGTAATGCATAGTAAACTCGGGCACTGCACAGTGACTTCTAAGCAACAACAGTTTCTGTCCTCCCATGTAATTAGAGGGACTCTCAATGATTCATGTTCCTATAGCTTTAGGAATGGAAGTTTTGAATGGATTCCGGTTATTTTATTCTTTGAGTAAGCTCCTGAACAAAAGGTTTATAACAAGGGGGAGTTACTTTGTTCATTCATGTCATGCTTGTTTTATTTAGGATCCTGGTAGAGAGAACAGTTACTAATTGTAAAAAAAAAAAAAGTTTCGGGGCTTTATTATAGTCTAAGAGGCCAGCAATATTTATAAGTATAGGAAATCCTTCCTTTTCAGTTTCAAGGGAGATTCTCGATTTTAGTTTAGTTTTTTACGGGTTTTTCTAAATCTAAAGAAGTAAGTGTTTATGGGAATTCAACAAGTAAGGCTTAAAGTCATTTGTATTCTTTTAGGATAGCTCAGCTCCTATATCTAGTTGTCTGCAAGCCCTCCAATTAATTTAAATAGGGAATGCATCTGGATCCTAGTTACCTTATGATTTGTAATGTATATAGGCAGCTCCTCAAGTCTGAAAGGTTATAAAATTAGAATATAGGAAATCCCCCGGACCTGGATATTTGTTTAATTGCTGATAAAGTACTCTATGAATATCCATCCAGGAATTTTTTTAGTTAAGTAGGTCTGTAGCAGTTTTAACAATAGAAGTCTTTCCTTTATGTTGTATTTAGTATCCGAATAGAGAGTAAGTAGTCCTGCTGTACGCTGTATAAGCCCAGGGATTCCTTGGTTTAAAGAAAACGATAGTAAGTTTTCTGAGTTAAATGTACAAACCACGAGTTTCAGAAGTACAGATAAAGGCTTTTGGAGAAGGACTTACTCATGTATCTTCTAAGGCATACCCCTCCCTGATAAGCACAAAATTTAGGTTGAATTTAACTCTACTCTCTAATATAAGTCTAAACTTCCTAGCCAATAAGTACAAGGAATAAAGCTCTCTCTGCTATTAGAATTCCTCTTTAACCAGGTCCGTTTCTTCTATATAAGTCTCTCCTGTAAGTATCTTTGCTTACGACTTTTTTATAGCAGCTAAGAAAGTTATAGCTACAAGATAATAGAAACGAGGAATTCTCCTTAACTATAAAGGGGAGACTCCTTACTTAATAACAAGTAATACAATCTATTCATTTCTATTCCATAATTATATAATAGATATGTGATACATTAATACAATAGAAGGCATACAAGACTTTACTCTAATAAGTATCTCCTAGTTCTAAGGCAATGATAACAGATAATTGTAGCTATTAGTATACCTGGTTGGAAGGAATTCCAGGAGCTAATGGAGGACAGTCCTTTGCTCTTTGTCTTCTTGTCGAGCTTCCTTGTACTTGTAAGCCGGTTCTTCCTTCTTCTGTGTGTGTAAGCCAGTAACTGACTACGCGCCGATAAATTAGTAATATAGATTCTTGTCTAAATGCTAAAGGAATTGAAGGACTTATAGACTTTCTTGTTAGTTAGTTTGACACAGTTAAGGAGTCCTAATAGTTACAGAATATTATAGAACAAGTAACAGAATCCAGAAAGGGATTCTCTTCTTTCCCTAGTAAACGAACAACTAGGTTTTGTTGTAGCAAGGATGGGAAGCACTTGTAAAGAAGGTGTAGCTAGCTAATAAGCCGGTAAGTAAGTCAATAAAATATCTTGTTCTAATGACATTGACGGTTAAAGGATTCCTAGGATTTTCTATAACTTAGGATGGAACTCTCTTAATTGTCTTCTTTGGAGCTAATGTCCTTGTAAGCAGTAGCTCCTAGAATTGACTTATAGAATTTCTCGGTCTTCATGACTTTTGTTTCTTAGAAAGCTATTCTAATAGAGGAATAGGAACTTGTAGTAAGTGGAGATACCCTTTATCTTGAGAGTACACTCTGATAGTAATATAGGATTTTTTAGAAGAGAAAGAGTTGTATTCCCCGGGCGCTTATGGAGCTACTGTATTCTTGTCTTTTTTTATTATGTATTGGTAAATTTGTAATATATGGGAAAACCCAGAGCTTAACGTATTCTCGTCTAAGAGAGGATGCTCATGTAGCTCTTTGTAAGCTAGGATAGTTTTACTTCAGTGTACGCCGGAATTGGAGTCTAAGACAGAATAAGTATTCCTTGAGAGGGAATAGGTAGCCAAACCTAATATAGGAGATAATCCAATTTATTTGTATTAGTATACCCTTTGAGTTTTTTAAGATAGATAATAGGATTACAGGTAAAGGTTCTAATCTTAAAGTGTATTTTGTATTTTAACAGAGTACATTACTTTTCCTAAGAGTTTTCAGTTTAGGGAATCCATAAATTAGAATTCCTATCTAATCTAAACAAGCACGAAGTACATAGTTCGGTGTTCCTATAGTTCTTAATTTCTAATCCGATCGATCTTTATTTTCCGATCAAGTAGTTTAACGAATTGAGTAAACCGATTCTCTTTAACTGAATTCCTTAGATTCTAGAAATCCCCAACTTGCTCTTTGGAAGCTGTGCACTTTGGAAAGTAGGGCAAAGCAGTTGCAATTTCTTCTTGAGGGAAAAAGCTGTCCTTTGTAAGTAAGTGTAGCTCTCTATCTTAATCTTAGCAGTCCGTAGATATAGGAAACCAGATACTTGGGTCTAAAGTCTAAAGAATTCTTTTCTTGAGTCTGTAGCTCTATCTTCTTAGCTGGCCAAAGCAGTGCAGTAGCTCTTTGTATTCTTGCTAAAGAAACGGATTTCTTTTCCTTTTGAGTAGATTCCAGGTAACTCCTTGAATTGTAGCTATTAGTATTCCAGTGGAGTTAAGCTGACATTGACGAAAGGAGTATGAGACTTTATTTGATTCTCTAACAGTTTAGGACATTTAGAAGAGTCTCTTAATCACAGATTAGTTCAGGATACCTGTACCAGTAAAAGCAGTATTGCTAATGTATTCTTGGCTTTGAGACTAAGTGTGATGGAAAGGAGTTAAAGTGTATTCCTTCTTTGCTTTGGATAGAAACATTCTTAGTAGTGGATAACAGAAAGCGGATTCTATTTCATTTCCTTTTGTTGTAGAAAGTAATTCTCTAGTCGATATATCTGTTTAGCAAATAAAGGGGATAATCCGGACCCTAATAACAATGTCAACATTAAAGTCAGATAACAGATAATTGTATTAGAGTTAAAGTTGGATAAAGATTACTAAAATTTTAGTGTTTGTGATAGAGAGGATAACATAAACTGAGTTCTTTTTAAGCTAAGAAGAAAAAGGCTCTAATTTATTGGAGGGAAATTCTTTATTTCTTGTACTAATTTCTAAAGCCTAACCTGGCTTTTTGTGTACCAACACCGAACTAGGAATTTTTCTAATTTATGGATTCCCTAAACTCCAGTGAATTCACTCAAGAAAAAGAAGAATCTGTATATTCCTTATGCACAATACCCATTTTAGCTCAGTCAAGAGTATCCTAGACAAGGAAGGGCAATTACTCGATCCTTTCTAAATCTAACATGAGTAAGTCCAGAGGACTTACCTGTACTTCTTAGAAACCTGTCAATACCGGTCACAATTAATGCTTTTGCCAACTTCAACATTTCCTACCCTGGACATTTATTTAGGTCCTTTTACTTCTTATTCTGGGCTAGCTGTACCCCTGAACCGGTACACGTGATTCCTTGAACCTAAATCCAATAATGTATTACCCCTTGTTCTTATTGGCTAGGATTCTATTCATTGTAAGCTATTCTATTACTTATATGAGAACGTAGAGTTATAGTAGAAACTTAAGATATATTCCTCCTGCTTATGCTCTTATCGAAAATGAGGGTAGAGCCTTAATACTAGAAGGAGTACATCCATCTACCCAAGCGTAGCACAGCGGAGGGCGGGCTTTAGTAGTGTAATGAGTATACCTACATACATTCCGACTGCCAACCAAAAAGGAAAACAGAACTTCTTTCACTTGCACTTGAGTTACTGGAAATGGATTCCTTAACCTCTTGAATATGATACCTTAAACCGGATTTCCCAGCTTTCTTAGTCTTTTGATTTAGCGGAACCTTGTGCCCTTGTTCTTCTAAATTTCATGGTGGAGCCTAATATAATGGAATTAATGTACACTTATTTTTTTAGCTCTATTTTTTTATTCATTAAAATCTTAACTATATTATCCTGAACCTAACTTTTTGGAGGGAATACCAGAATCTAAAACCCCTAAATTCAGTAAGGAAAGCTGCTACAATAGTTACAGTTCTTTAATTGAGTACTTCTACAGTTATTATCCTTTAAGGAATTTCTAAGATTCAGAATACAGGAACTTTCCTAAAACAAATGGAAAATCTGTTCTCCTAAATCCATTCGCTACACCGGCAATAGCGCTTCAATCCCAGATTATATTCTTATATTAAGTGAGAGTGCTATAAGCTCATGTATCTATCCTAGAGAATAAGTCTTTTCTTTGAAGCTATTATTTACCAACTTTCTTAGAACACAAGATCTACTGCTTAATCTATATTTTTAAACTCCTAAATAAACTATCCCTCAAGAAACAGATAAGGATGTTTATAAGTCAAGAAATTCTAAGAGCTTAACAAGAATATGTTATCTTATCTACACTTATCCGCCTAGCACCGCTTGAGTTAATTTTCACAAAAAGGGGTTCTTTTACGGAAAAAAGAATTAAGGGTAGCTTTTCGACATTTTTGGGTGTAAAGATTGCTCTTTTGTCAGCTAATTCTAACGAGTACACTAAATCCCTTTCTAGTTTTTGGAGAGAAATCCTTCAGCTCTTGTAAAAGGGAACCTTAACTCAGTATAAAGACTCTATATCACGAATTGTAATACTAGACTAAAGATACAAGAGTAAGCCCAGTCTTATAAGATTTTTGTTTGTAACCCAAAAAAGGAAACTCCTAAAAGATAAACCCTCCAGCTTTGGAAAAAAGAAGAATCATTCTGTAAATCTGGAATTTTTTAGTCTTTTGTAGAGCCAGGCTTGTGTAATTTATATAAGAACTGAATCTACTAAAAATAAGGGTACACCGGGGAATAAGTAATTCGACTCCTTTTTTGTCACCCTCAAGTTTGTAAAATGCCGAGATCAAGCTTATTTGTAGACTAAACTTCTTTTAGAGTAATAACCATATGTCCTTTAGATCTCCATAAACTAATAAGCGTTTTAGTTCCTTTTTCATTTTCAGTAGAGCAAGACTTCAGGGTCTTTTTCTTATTGAGTGCTCCCTAGCAAGTTTTTTCGGAAGCGAGAGTCTGTATTTATATTGTTGGTGCTGGGATTTCTCTTCTTCAAGCTTTAACGAAATAGCGATTTCATTTTTAATAAAGAAAGGTAAGTTTCAGAGCAACAGGTTTTTTGTTTTCTAATTCTAAAGGAAGCAGCTTTCTTGATGTCATGCTTTTAGGATCCTGGTAAATTAAATAGGGAATTCTGAAGCATAGTGAAAGGTTCCAAGGCCCAGTAAGGAATTATAGAAAATCAAAAACGATAAGCTACTAAAACAAGAGGATTTTCTCATACTTTTAAAGAGTAAGTTCTTAATTTTGTTATTTCTTGTATCTGCAGGAAGTTAATATTACTTAACAGAGCTATGCTCTGCTAGTCTTTAATGTAGGTTAAAAGCATTTCCAAGGTACTCCTGTATTCCGATCATCTGAACGAGTTAAAGGCTTTCTATTTTATTAAGGAGTCCACAATTTAAAAGTAGGAAATTCAATGTCAAAAGGGTTGAATGTACCACTTACCTTACTTAATACTTAATTAGGTAGTCGAACAGCGAATAAAAGTAAAGATATAAATGAAGGTTATTCACTTTAGTTCTTCTTATTAATCCTTTATTTTTGGAAATTTCTTTAAGAAAGCTTTAATAAAGTAAAGGAGTTTTTTATCGACAAGGAAAAGTCTAGGGCAGAATAGGCTTTAAGGAATTAGAAAGTAAGGAGGTCCATATAATTAAAGTAGGGGAAATACTGCAGTTTATGGGGTTAAATGGTAAAAAACACCGTAAGACCTTTAACAGGCAAGCAAGAATTTATCTAAACTTAAGGGGTTCTTTAAGCAGGACACTAAAAAAATAGCAACTATTTGTGTAAATCCCCTTTATAGAAATGCTTGATAGGATTTTTCTAATTTCTAATCGGATTTCCTTCTGCTCGAATTTAATTTACTAGATATAGTAGATGCGTAGCTGTTTAAAAGGAGGTGTTTCCTATTTGTGTTTGTTAGGAATTGAAAAGGATTAAGCTCAAGTGAAAGCTTTTCCTTTTGCAGGTTTTTTGTGTTATGGTTATAATGTAAGATCTTACTTTTAAACTACTACTCTTTAGATCCTCGCTTTACAACTATTTAAGACTCCAAAGATTACAAAAACCGGCTTTCCCTCAAGAAGAGCTGCTCTGACCTTATCCCACTTATCCCATAAGACCATAAGAATGATTCTTAAACGTAAACCACGTGCCATCCACTTGAGATTCTAATAAACAAGGATTCTCAAAACACAATGCAAATAAACCAGCTTTATCTATCTTGAACATCTTTTTTACAAGCTAAGATCAATCGGTACCCTTACTGGTACAGGAACCCCTATAAAAGATTAGGAAACAAACAGGATTAAGTGCTAAGCTCGAGTCTGGTTTAGAACAATTCTTTTATATCGGGTTACAAAAAAATACAAAACCTGGAATTAGAATTCTGTTTAGAAGTTTAGAAGCAATACCTTTACACAAAGTTACACTGAAGAAGAATGCAGGAACTCTTTATCGGATAAGTCAGTTACGGGTTTAGCTGACTTATATTACTTTACCTCTGCTAAGAGCTCCGTAAGATTAAGGAAATTCCACTCTGTTAAATGAAACAGCTTAGCTTAAAAAAGAGGTACCCAAACTACATTCTAGGGGGTATCCTGGTAAATTAGATGTTTAAGCGCGGGGGTCTGGGTATGTTTTATGGAAAGATTAAGGCATTCTCCTGGGTTTTCTCCTCTAATGTCAGTAACTCCATAGAACAAGAGGGCTATATCCGGAGCTCCCTATTAGAGTACATTTCATACTTTTATGCCCGCTTAATAAAGATCTTTTATAGCTCCTAAGAAAGTTAAGGAAACTCTATCCTTGTAAAACTGCATACGCTAGACCTAGGGAATTAGAGAAGCCTTTTTCATTCTCCTGCTTAGCTGCTCTTTAAATTTAGCTTTTGGAAACAGAGGGACCCGGGGAACACTAGGATAGGAAGACTTCAACCATTCAATCAACAAGTAAACTTGCCTGTATAAGAAAAAGGAAGACAGTTTACAAATGAATTAGAACACCCCTAAAGTTACTATCTAGAATCGCTTTTTATGCGGTTTGGGGCTATTGTGTAGTGAGGCGCCCGCCCCCTCCCTATTTTTAACAGGGGTTGTAATACAAATAGATAGGCTAACTATGACATAACTAGAGTAATACAAAGACTTAAGCTAAGGAACTCCAGGCAACAGCTCTAGGTACAGAGTAACCCATTCAGAGGAGCCCCATACCCAAAAGCAGCATAGTATAGAGCCCCTAATCAACTAATTAAGAAGAATAAGAAGAAAAGGTTAAGCATAAAGCATAATAAATCTAAATTCTAAATCAAGGAAAGTAGAATCAGAAGTAGCGATTAGTGTGGATCTATACTTATTCAGACCTTAAACTCATTACTGATAAAGTAAAGACAGAAGACAGGAGACATCTTAGAAGAAAGAATTAAACTACTATACTACAATAACTATATAATAAAAGAAACTCATAATGACAATAAGCTACATTAGATATTCCCTATTAGTAATAGAGTCTTTTAATCTTGTATAGATATTAAGGGGGATTCCCCCTGTTCTTTGTTCTTCTCAGTTAAAGAGGATACAAGCAGCCCTAGGGGATTGGGATTATAGAATTTAGAGATCTAAGCTCAAAGAATTCTTTATTTGGGACAAGGTATCTCACAGGGGTTTCATTCTTGAGGAAGTCAAGGACATGGAGAAACAAAAGCAGAGTAAGATAAAAAAGTAATAAGTTACTCTTGAATGACAAAAAAGTTCTGAATTGAGTCCCACTAACACTAAATTAAGGAGGCTTTGTAATTACCGCCAAATTGTTGAAAGTTCTGTTTAAAAGTGACAAGACTTTTTAGTTAAATGGGTAAAGAAAAACTGTATGCTATAGGAATAGAGCAAGAGTAATTACCTTATCCAAAATACAAATAGCTCTAGCCCTTAGCCCAGAGAAGAGGCCTTGATTACCAGCTATACAGAAAAGAGAGCTCTAATAAAGATAAAGAAAGTAGCCTCATAACAAAAAGTAAAATGAGAATAATTTGAATAAGACTAAGAAAAAACAGGTAAGTGGAAACCGCTGATGACGTAGTTCAAGATACCATACATAAGTTGACTAATACCAAAAAGAGTAAGATACTAAAGAGAGTTGTTTCAAGTTCCAAGGAAAGTATAGATAGAACTTTTTCTATAGGTGAGTGGACTAATTTGACTCAATACTATATATACATAGATTTGTGAAATCCTAAGGTTGTCCTTTCCAGATAATACAGACAAAACTTGTTATGCGTAGGTACACTCTTTTAATGTATCAATATAGTTTTTAGTTTCGCCCTTATTTATGTTTTATTAGAGTAAACTCTTTGCTTGTATAGAACACACTAAAAAAAACACTTAGCTACGGGTAAACTGCAAGGGTCCCTAACCTAATATTGATATAAAAAGATCCTTAAAATTTCTGTAGGACGAAATAACTTGCGAGCTCCCTATTGTTGTATTAAATTGACTCCAATTTTGGCTTGTAAAAGATATAAAAACTCTTTTATAGAAAGTAAAAAGAATGTCCTAAAACCTAGCACAAGAGAAATCTAAGATACAAAATTATGAGAAAACTCCGTATTAATTATAAGCCCCTTAAAAGGGAACTTTAGGTGCTCTAAGCATTTACCGGACATGAAGTAAAAATATCAATAACTTAAAATTTCATAGATTAAATGACGGCACTGAGTTAGCATCTTTCTTAGAACGTAATATTATATATATATTAAATAATAGAGCTGGTATTTTCCTTCTTGCTCTAATTCCTCTGCTTGTGTAGATAACACTTTTTCTTGCTTTCCAGTAAGTACATTCCATAGCTTCTCTTTCCCCTTCAACCTTAAAACTCTGAATAGAATCTGGTATTCAGTATTCTATAGTTTCCTTACTTCTAGTCAGTAACCAGTTCATATGAAAGCCTGTGCTTGTTAGCCAGCCCGTGGAGAAAAGCTGGCAAATAAAGTATAGAGTTTTGTAAGCCAATTAAGAACAACTCTAAGAAGGAACATGAACAAGTTCACTTGTAATTACATGTATGCTTCTTAGGAACCAACTAAACTAATAATCCACCCTCGCAAGTCAAGTGCTGCTAATTAACTACTGTATTAGGAAGATATAATATATTAACTGAAAGCAAGTTTATTAATTATTCCTACTTAGCAGTCGAAGCTAGTGTAGCTCTTAAGGTGACCAAAACTGTTGTTGCAGTATAGCTAGGGAATTTATTATTTTGCAAGCTAATAGCAAGTGAAAGCTTGTCGGTGTAGCTAGCATGGATACATTGGCAGGTGAAAGAGGAACAGGTTAAGTCCAACGGTTGAAGGTAAAGGCTCTCATTATCTAATAATTGGAGAAAGCAAAGTCTCGCTCTCATTCTTTTCATAATTATTCCACTACACTAATGGAGGTATGAAATCACAGATTGGTAAAAGAGAGGTAACGATTCCTCATGAATCTCTGTAACAGCCAACCCTGGCGTCATTCTAACTTCTGACTCACTGACTTATCGCTAGGGCTCGTACCTGAAGGGTTGTAGTTATCCTAGCTCTGAGCCTCATGGCCCCGAGAGCTTCATTTAGAGCTCTTTGATCCCTATCTAAGGGCATAAGGGCTTTCCAAATTCTCTTGGGCTACAGGATTTCCCTCCTTATTTAAGCCCTTTCTCTTTGACTTATTCTAGAAAGCTTCCTCGCTCTACTCTAGGATTAAGGGTTCCTATCAAAGCTTATACTACTTAAACTAAGGGATATCCCTTGTATCCCAGACCCTTCTTGGGCAACTCTTTGAAAAAGGAGCTTTCTCTTTCCTCAATGCCCCTATCTTATTTGGGCCTTCTCTAGTCTCCTCCTTTGGAGACTTCCACAAATAGGTAAAGACTGAACTCATGATTCTCTGTCATTGAACATTACCCATGTGCTTGTGAGCTTTTCCTGAATTTATACCTTGTAAATGTAGTAACTAACTAAAAACTTCAGCGCGAGAAGCCGGCGTGTAAGGATACTTGGTTACACCTCCAGTTATTTTAGGACATGCTCCAACGATTTCCGGTTCACAAGGCCAACTTATAGCTCTAGAAATTTCAATCGAAAATACAAAATAGGAAATCTATATGGTAGAATTCAACTCAACCGAAGAAATTGACCGATTAGAAACCCAAGAGTAGAAAACTTCCTCAATTTCTATTAATCAGAAAAGCTCTCATTCTATATAGTAGAAACCCTTTTCAATGGGAAAGAAATTCCTTATTCTATTCTATATACTTTCTTCTATAGTAGAGTTGACCCCCGCCTTTTTAGATTAGATCGGAGCGCTTTCTAGCATAGCATCAAGATTAACTCGCAGCCAAACTAAAGGGATGCCTCCATTATAACACAACTCTTTAACTCCTTGCACGAGGATCCGGTGGACTCAGTCAGTTCTATTCCAAATTTCTAGTTATAGGAATTACACAGAATACAAATTAATAAATTATCGCATACTCCTCCTCGATTTACCAAGAATACAAAGGCTTTTGACTTCTTAGACTCGAATTAAATTAATAACCCATATATTTTCTATTAGCTGCAATCCCAGGAATCCTGTGTTTATGTCTTAAACTACTTTAGCAGCACTTCCTTTCAGGCTCGCAAGAACATTCCAAAGCCAAGAGCTACAATGAATTTAATAGAGTTACAGTTACTTTTTTAATCTGGTTCAGAATCAAAATCTGTTATCTATCCTAAATTACCTAAACAGAAGAATAAATACAAAATTCGAGAGTAAGTTGTAAGTTCCTAATCCCAAACTCTAAAGGAAAAAACTTCTCAGGTCTAAGGAAAGCTACATACTTATTTATTATCCAGGACAAGAATACTGGAAATCCACAATAACAAAAAACGGATTTCCAGTATACATATTAAAACCTGTGATTTAAAATATTCCTATCTCGTTAAAGTTTGACAGATAAAAAGAATATCCAGTAACATCAATATCAATAAAGCTTTTTAGAATTCCAGCACTTGTTGAGCTTAATCCTAATCGCCCTGGAACAAAAAAGGCAGACTCCGTACTTTAAGCTAAACAGACTTAACTTAACAGAACCTACTTAGAAATTAAAGGATAAAAGTACTATTAGAATAGAATGAAATATAAAGAAAAGAAATACAGATGAGGAAGAACCTTTAGAGACTGACTCTGTTTAGTTCCTGTAAGCTGTTGATACATTTAACCTATACTTTTTAATTTGTAGACGAGATAGAAACCCCTCTTATTCACTATAAAAGTTTCTAGAATTACTGATCTTTATCAGAATCCGTTCCTAGTTCGCCTTATTTGAGCCTAAACTATCTATTCTAGAAAATCCCATGGAAGGAAGAAACAAATCACCTTTTAAGAAACCCTTTCCGAAGTCGTAATACCAACGGAAGACTGGGATTTCCCTAATATCAAAGATGGCTTGCAGATTCTTAATTTGGATTTCTAGGGTTTTTTAGATTAAGCTTTGCTAGAGGCACTGCTGGGTAAGGAATATTCCTCATGCTCTATGGCTCTTATCGTTTTGGAGGATATAAACCTTAATAGTAGAAGCAGGAATCCCTTTTACCGAGTAAAACCCTTTTTCTTTTAGGAGGTTAGGTCACAAGTATATACATGAGATATAACCACCATACCACCTATATAAGACCAACACCAAAAACGGGCTCTAAAAAAGAAACTTTTAATGACCTTGAGCTTAAAATCTTTACTGTCGAGAAACCCAAAATACCTAAATACAAGGTAAATCCCTGTCAAAGCTCTTACAAGGAAACCCAAGGAAGATAATATGTTTGTAATACAGGGCTCTTTTGAACTTATTAAAGCGGAGTTGGGTGGCATTGTTGGGGACAATTTGAGGTAATCTGGAGTCTTCTGGGCATTGAGGCATTGAGTATCCGTTTGGTATAATATAAAGGGAAAAGCTTTATTTTGGAATAAATACCTTCCTTTTCCACAAGACTTTTAAGGTGTTACCTCTTATGGAGTGTATCTAGTATATTCCTCGAAGTCTTTTTATATAGCAGTTCTCTCTACAACAAATTACAAATTTGAGACTAAAACACCAGAATAACCTTTCAAATACGGAAAAGATGCCCCGCTTAAAATCAAAAAAGTCTATTTTCTTTTTATGTCTCTACGAGCCTCTATTGTGTAATTCATCTCTGTAGGAACTGTCCTATTCCTACTCGTATTTGAAATCTTTCTCTCATTGTCTTCTCAGCGCCTCATCTCTTCTCTGAGTTTTCCTCTACCCTCTCTCTAATTCTCTTTCTTATTTGTCTTACCTGTCTAGAGTTGCTAGAGGATTACCCTGTTGAGGAAGAGAAGAACAATAGAGATAATAACTAGGGAATAGAAATGGAATAGAGGAAGAGAGTGTATCATAGGAATGGGTGCTACTAAATAAAAGACAAGCTTTTACCTCCTCACTTTAGCTTAGCTGAATTGGAACCAAAAGAAGCAACTAAAAGCGTAGAAAGTCCTACGTTTCGATTTCTACCTAACCTAAGTAAATAAGGATATTTACCTCTATTTACCTCTATTTACCTTGAAAGAAAAGGATTGCGTTGTATGCCGCTGGAACCAAGTACTTTTACAAATAGAATAGATAAGGAAGACCTATCTGTAAGTAAAAAAGTTAATCCTCAGTTTTTTACTTTATCTTTATAGAGTACCTCCCTTTCCGGACTTTGGAGGAAAAACCGCAAAAAAACTTTTAATAATAATGCTCATAAGTAACAAAAGAAATTTATAAAAGCAGTAAAACTTCGAAAGACCTTAATTTTGTATGAAAAAGCTTCTATTTTCTCTCCCTTTTACCTGGGAGATCCGAGGTTCTACCTTGCAACATATGCATACGCCAGAAAAGCCTTATGGTAACGAATTTCTGAGGGTTAGTCTTTTTTAAAGTCGACAGAATTAGGTAAGTAATATAAGAAAAATCCCACAAATGGGGTTGTATTTGGTTTTAAACCTTGTAGAAAGGGCACTGTCTCGTAGTCTAGTCTAAAAAAGGGTCTCACTAGAAGCCAAAGTAAGTAGTTTATTCATTCCTACACGAGGAGTCTTCTTGTAAACTTTTTTTCTACAGACACCTTTAACATCTTAACGATAGTTCATAAGGGAGCTCCTTTTTATAGAGAAGGGTTTTTAAGTGGGTACCCCTTCGATCGTCGAATAGATTATTTTCTAGTGCCTCTATCTCTTAGGATTTTAAAGTTGCGAAAGATTTATGCATGAAAAGGGGTGCTGAAACTGGATGAAATCTCTGAACTTTTTTAATCCTGGCTTTTATGAATCATCCAAAAAAGGGGTAACCCGTGCCTAAAGAGCAACACAACTAAAAGGACTCCTATTCATTTGAATTCTCCCCGACTACTCAGAGGTTAGAGACTCCCGTTTCTCCTTAGGATTTTCTTGTGCGGAGAAAGAACCCCTTTCCTCCTTAATGAATACCTTAAAACCTTTTATCCTGTCCAAATTCGGGTATCTCTATTGCAAAAACAAAGGAAAACTCATCTTCTATAACCTTGTAACTCCTACGAAGCTATAACTATTTATAGGTACTACACAAGATCTGGGAATTGAAATAAGGTAAAGCTCCGCGGAAACCGGGCCCAATTACTTGAGTATGCTTGCTTCTAAGTACTCAAAATCCTATCTTAGTTTAATTTATAGTTATCCTATTTGGTTATTATTCAGGTTGAATAGACTTAGATAGGACTAGCGGATTTTTGTAAGTACTCTTATATCCTTTTAAAGTAATAAAAGCAAGATACATCTTTCACAATTTGATAGGGTAAAGTCTGTTATATCCTAAATAAAAATAGATAAGGGCTTGTTTAAAAGAGAAATGAGAAGTAATAGGGGAATCAATCCTGTTTAGAAAAAACTTGACTCTACAGACGTGCTTAGAAAACTCTTTATTACTAGAAGTTTGAACCATAAGTCGGGGGTTAGGCTACCACTGGATTCAACAGTGAAAAGAAAATAGGTACGCCCGAAAGAAAATCTTGCTAAGTCTCGTAGTACTTATTTTAAGCTACACTTTTCAAGCCCTTGCGGTTTTACTAAAAAAACTTCCAATAAAGGGCGGCAACACTTCCCCTCCTTTAGGTTTAGTTGACTCCGACTATCCCGCTCCTACAATGCTCTAGGTTTAGTGTATAAACTTGCTCCTGTAAAAGTCTCTCAGTTTTAGTATTTGAAGTATATCCCTTTTCTTAGAACCCTCGCAGCAGCTCTTTTTTAGGTGTACAATAAACAGGATTCCTTTAATATTTATTTATGAGTCAAGCATAACTTTCAAAACCGGTAAGCACTTCTATATACAAAATGGGGTTTATCACCTTTTCTCGTAGGTAAAATCTGAACACACAAAAAAGGGCTTTTCTTTATGGGGTCGGTCGAGAATTCAACAAAATGGTTGAAACATATACATGGAAAATGAATCAAAACTGGAATTCCAACATTGCATCAAAGAAAGCGGAACGCTCAGGTTCTTGTCTTTCCGGACCCAGTAGTACAAGGTCTTTTTCTTTTACTAGGGAGAGAGATTTTTGAGTCAACTTGTGTATAGAGAGCTTATGGCCTTATTGCGGGAGGGGTTCTAAACTGGGAGTTTCTAATCAAAGAAGAGTGATAAGGGAGGAGTAGGAGGAATTTAACTTCGGCTTAAGATTACTAGGAATTTTCTATAACTAAGTAGTTGGGTTGGAAACTCTTTGTATTTAATTTGTCTTGTGTTTTATGAAAAAAGTTTACTGTGGTTTTTCCTAGATTTTGAAGAGGGGAGGTTTTAAGTGAGCAAGGGATTCTTGACTAGGTTAGTCGTTTTTATTCCAGCTCTGTGCCACTAAAAAAAAGAAGTTAGTAAAAGTTTTCTTTATAAAGTTAGGGTTGGGTTCTGGAGTATACACTAAAGAAAATTTAGGTTATTATCAGAGCAGGGGAATTCCTAATAAAAAAGCAAAGTCTAGAATGAGAATAACTACTTCTCTAAAGCTTCTAAAGCTCAGAAGCTAAAAAGAGTTTTTAGTTGAGCGGGGGTTGTAAAGGCACAAGAAAGCAATTTTCTATAGCCGAAGGGTTCATGTTATAATAGAAAAAGGAAAGATCTGACTATTATATGGGCAATTGGCCCAACAGCGAAAAGGGGTGCCCCAGGGTTTTTACAAGGTTGAGGATTCTTTCTTCTCCAAGTAAGTTAAGGGAAATCTTATAAAATGATGTAGATTTAAAGGGGACTCATCTTAGAGCTCTCAGCACTCACTCCTAACTCTCATTCTACAAAAGTAATCTAAACAAAAACCTTTCTCAAATCAAATAAGAATTCTTAGCTCCTACCTTCGCGGGACTTTCCTGGATAAATAACCCTTACGAATTAGAGTTACAAAGTTTATTTAAAGTAAGTCAGAAAGAAAATAAGAAGCACTAAGGGATCCTTACATATTCTAATTACTAGATACAGCTCCTTCTATTCGTTCTTCTCAGTCGGTAACATCGTTTCCAATCCCTCTAAAGCTTCCTCTCAATTGATAAAGACAGAGAACAAGAATAACTAACTAATATAATACTATAATTACTATAAAGCTACAAGCTACAATAAGAAGTAAATACATTAGTTACACTCTATCTACATTACATTTCTATAGAGTATTAAGAGTGTATAAGTCTATCTATTATTCTATTACTTTTACTTTGTACTTCTACTCTCCTTACCTTAATAAGAATTCTCTCAGAGCTACAGATACTCTTCTATCTAGCTCTTCTTCTACTTACTCTAATTAGTACTTTCTTCTCCTTAAACAACTTAAGCAACGGATAGGCATAGGTATAACAAAACAACAAGTAGCTCCAAAACAAGCAATTTAATTTAAGGAGCAAGAGCACTGGCTTCTAAAGCAAATAGGAAAACAGAAGAAGAAACAAAGAAGTAATTAAAAACAAAGTAAGCAATTGAAGCTATTGATGTTGCTACTGTACATGTACTTCCTATTTCATTACAATATAGAGATAACCTCCTTTACTTCGTGTCCGTCGGGATAACGGACACTATCAACTACAATTTAAGTTTATCTACTCCCAAACGATAAACCCCATAAAGACAAGAGTAACAAGCTTAGAAGAACTACATATAACTAACTAAGACTATAAATTACTATATAGCTACAATTAACCAATTAACTAAGACTAACAGCTAGCGTAGCTTCGGGTCCACCCACAGTATACTTTTAGTATTACTCATTTTAAAAGGGTACTCCTTGTATGGGTTCCTGAATACTTTTAAACTCCTTGAGACTTCCTTCTAAGCTTTAGCTTGATATTAAAACCGGATACCGAGGGCTTGGTGAGCACAAAAAACAGGGATGACTTCTGTCCTAAAAGTATTTATCCAGTTTTCCTTTAAGTATTTTTCTATATGGAACTCTTTTTCAGCCTACGAAGTTTTTTGTAGCAGGGGTACCCCTCTTAAGGGCGTTCCTATATTGTCTAGTGGGTTATAGCTCAGTCATAGGAAATTCTTTTTTCGAAGAATGCTTTTTAGATAGAGAAGGTTTTGAATAGGGTTAGACTTATGGACTAAGGGCATTATAACATTATGCAGGGCATGAGCACTAAAGTCTCTAAAAGTCATATATACATATCAAGTCTTTCTTTTCCATTTTTTTTTTCCTTGAAAGGGCTCTAGTTATAAACCTTTGTCTTTAAGTTAAGTATGAGAATACTTGTACGTAAAGGAATCGCATAAGTGCAACTACTCTACCCTTTTTTGTGAGTGGAAAAGCAAAAAAATACCGCTTAATTTTAATGAACTGTAGTAAAAAGACATAACACTAAACTAAAAAAGAATGACATTACAACCCTCAAGAGATCTTGGGGACCCCCCCTAAGCGTAAGGCCTCAAAACTGCCTGGAACTAGCAAAATATTAAGAAATATTAGGCAGCCCCACGCTTACTTAAGCAAAAGCTATGTTTACTCTAGGACTTGAATGCTATTTTAATTTAAAAGAAGTCCCTTTAGAAAAGAGACCCGGGTTCCCTACCCTAGGAATAATAAGGTTTTTGTAAGCATGTTAGACACGTCTAATCACTTGGTTTTTCTACTAAGGAGGCTCTTGAGTTCAAAACTAAATAATGTAGAACACAACCTTTTTCCTAAAAGGTCGTGGATCCGTAGAGAAGTGATATCTAAGTCTCAGACTGGGTGTCAATAAATTCGTATTTCCTTACGTAGTAAGATCGGCTTAAGACAAATAGAGGGAACTCTACTTGTTGTTACTCTTTACTAAAAATCCGGAAATTTTCTTCACAAGTAGTTTTGGATATTCCCTTTTTACCAAGATTTACTACAGACTAGAGGCTCTGGAATTAGACGAATACAAAGAAAAGCTTATGCTTTTCTTACGGAACCTTTCTTTTTATAATTCCCCGCTTTCAAAGGGGTTTTGAGATTTAAAATAGGGTGGCTACGAAGCACTAGACTTAATGAGTAAAACATAATAAAGGGTATCCCAAGCTTATATACGGGATTCTTGAGTGGAGGAGAGACTTCAATTAAAGTATAGTAAAAAGGAGTTTGTAATTAGAATGCCGTGGATTTCTAAGTTCCTACTATAAATATAAAGTACCGGGGGCTTTATTAATTTATAAAAAGAGGGCCCTCTTACAAAAAAACTAAATAACTTTTTTTACAACATTAGATTAAAAAACTAGCAAAAAATACGAAATAAGGTCCAAAGCGGAATTACTTATTATAGAATTACTTTGCCTGTAGAAAACAAGCCCTTAACTTAGGATATTCTCACTTCTATGACTCCAGCATTTTGACAGGTACGACCTTTGTCACGATATTTATAGATCTAAGGTCCTTTACTCATGTAGCATTTTCCAAGAAATTAAGGAATCCCTTTATACTGAAAGAGCAGAGTAAGAAGCGGAAGTACTCGAATTCTTCAGTCGGCAAAGAAGTCCTTATGAAGAAACCGAGGGTTCAATTCTAGCGATCGTAAAAAAAGTCTCTCGTTTTATTAGACAGTTAAAAGATCTTAAGTAGTCTAGATTTCATGAATATTTTACGCATCTTCTTAGTCAGTAAAGGGCTTCTTACACAAGAAAAATATACGGGTTCGAATCTATTCTATTAGATCTCTCGTATTCCGGTTATCTTACTCTAAGGGTAACTCCTTGAATTTGAATGTATCTAAAGGATCCACTCCGACGATAAACTTTCTCAGAAATCTAATTCTACTTAATTATAAAACATTTTAAGTTTAAGCTTCCTCTGAATCATTTTGATAAAGCCTTAATCCATTTCTGATATTCCTTACTAACCAAAAGGTTTCTACTTTTATATACTAGGATTTCTTTTATCTTCTATGTGTTTTGCAGCTAAGCCTTTGTTTGGTTACGCATCCTCATAGAAGCGCACAAGGAATTCGCCACTCTTTGCCGCAGTTTCTAAGTTTGCATGGGTAAGAAGGGCTCCCCCTTACACTATATTCTTCGAAACAAGTTTCTCTACAAACAAGGACTCGTTACCTTAGTAAGGACATACTTTTTTTGATTCTGGTAACATGTATTTATCAACGCTAATTTATTAGATAGCAGCTAAACCCTCAAAGTATTTTCTTTACCACATTTTACTGGATCCGTGTAATGACTTAAGTCTACGTTTAGCGGCCTAGCCAGCCCTTAAAAAAGCTTCTTCTTCGAACCCGGGGTCTAAAAGATAAAGGGAGTTCCTTGAGGTTTTTTTAGCTATCTTACCTATTTTACATACCTGGTTAATGGTATAAGTTTTCAATTCAAAAAGGGTTGGTTTCGCGCGGAGAACCCGAAAGACTTTTTCATATACTATAAAATTCCTATTTGATTTCTTGTTAGCCCCGCGAGGACTCTTTTAAAATTGTCCGCTACAACTTCCTGTACTCCTGTATTAAAAAATAAGGAAAAACTTTAAGGTATTCTATTTTTGCGCCTTTTGAGGAGTCTGAGACCCAAAAGTTACTCAAATTGAATAAAGTGGCCCTTCTAAAATTCTGTACAGTGATTTTTTGAGAGGTAGCTTTGCTTCAAAGAATTGAGAGAAGGCTCTACATGGGTAAGCTTACTGACGGAATTTCAGATTGACAATATTCGTTATGTAATTTTTTTTATTAAGACCCCTCTTCAAAAGAGTGTGAACCTTGCTTTTTATCGTACGGATTGCCAATTGACTGCTAATTTAATTAGTGAAAATACTGAAGTACCCTGGACCTTTATTTGTACTACGTTGCCTCCGTAGCCCCTTTTAAATAAAAAAAGATTATATCCGTTTTAGATTATTTCCCACGTAGCACTTACTAAACACGTAAAAGACCCTTGTTAGTGTGCAAACATAACGAAATTTTTACGTAAAAGCTTAGTTCTTCCTATCATAAAGGGCTTCCTTCTCCGTGGTACACCCCTTCCTACTTTGACAAACACAGGGCTCCCTTACAAAATGGGTAATGACTAAAAATAAAAATACCTTTTAGTCGACCTACGTTTCGAGTTAAAAGGGGATACCTTCTTGGTCTAAACTCCTTTAATTTCGTAAAGCTTCCGGGGGATCTTTTCAGTTATACGGAAACCTCGACAGGGGTGTGCGCAAATATTTATTATAAAAGCCCTTACCTTAGGTTTCCTTTTTTGGGGGATTTTTAAGCGTTTTAGAATCCACACCGCAGAGTAAGACTGCTCCACTTAGGGCAATCTGGTTTACTCCGTAATGGATAGTTAAAAATAGAAAATTTACTAGGCGCGGCTTTAATACAACCGCTTTTTATAACGAGTACAATATTCAGAGGGTAAATGTCTGAATCCTAGGTACCAAACAAGGAAGACTTCCTTGTGAAATCTTGCAATTTAGAAATCAAGGTATTATAAATTAATTTTTAAGGATCTCTTACTCACGCTTTACTTTATCTTATTATACTAGTACTAGGAATACTCATTTTTGTAGAGCGGCCTCCTCTGGGAATGCGTACATTAACTACGAAGTGTAGGGTAAACTATAATGTAAATGTAAGTTGGCAGAGGTAGATCTGCGCCTTTAATAAAAAAAAAGCAATTCTTATGTATCCTTCTAAAGGACGACGAGAAATGAGCTTTCAAATCTGAAGGGTAAATCCTTGTTTCAAAATACAGGCTTGGTTTTACAAAAAAAGCAGCTAACTATCCTAACCTAATTATTATGGCATAAAATGCTAGAAAGGGGTTAAACTCTATTTAAGAAAGATCCTTATATAAGATAAACTCCAATCAGTATTTACATTTATTACTTTTTATAGGGAAACCCCCGTACTCTAATTTTAGCAAGCCTTACAACAAAGTACTGGTAATTACAAGGCGTCTTTTAAGAGTTAAACAGTAACTGGTTTTGAAAAATAACTATTTCCTTTAAAAGGAGTGCCCCAGACATTAACACAAGTGCTGGGCTGTGTTCGCTTATATAACTTTAGTACTTAGTTGTTTTGATACCTTATAAAAGTAGAATATTGAAGTAAAAGGAAGCGTCTAAAATTACAGCATACTCGGTAATACTCGACAGAAATACAAGAAAGCAGTGTCTAATTTTTAACCTAAGCTGACTTATAGATAGACTTAAAAAAGAAAAGTCAAACTAAACATCTCCGCAAGAGGGACCCCTCTGCACTGAAAGGAAATTTTCAAGTTCTTCCTGCAGCTCCCGGTTTAATATTTCACAACACTTTTAAGAGTAGTGTCGTGGGTTTTCTGGTTAATGGAAAGTAAACAAAATGAATTACAACAAACCTTTACAAGCAGCTATTCGCCTTAGAGATGTATTACTCTTTTCAGTATCTAGCAACAGTAAAATTTAGCCGAGGAGTCCTTTTTTACTATTACAAACCCCTCCAACCCCAAATAAGTGGTTAGACTCCTTTGTAGGAGTTTCTGGTAAAATTGATGGGATGGAACGGGAAGATCCTGTAATTATAATACTGTTAACGTGGAGTTATCTTGTTTTTCTATTCCTTTATACCTTTATAAATGGAAGTTATCCAGCAATTTGTCTCCTATCTTTTGATATACGGTATTTATTCGTTTTGACTGCCCGGTCCTAAAGAGCAGTCTAGACATTTAAGAAGGTTTTAAAAAAGGAATTCCTCTGGAATCCCCATATATAAGGAACTAACGATCATTTTTCAAAACCCATACAAAAAAGGGCTTCTAAAAAATATATTATAATTAACTCTATAAAAGCCTCAGATGCAGAAAACGGGTAAACAAATTAACGAGGAGTCTTTTGTTCCTTAGGATTTTCGGTTAATTACCTTATTTTTTAAGTCTTTTTAAGAAATGAGTAAAAAGTTCTCCGGAATTTTCCTTATATTTAGGATAAAGAGTATAGAAGATACAGCTACAAATACAGAAAGCTAAAAAGCTTGGGAAGAATAAGGCTACAAAACTACAAGAAATAAAGATGAAAAATCATTTAGGTAGAATAAACTTTCAATCTGACCTTCATTTTAGATGTTTCTATACTATAGGCTATCCGTAAATGAAATCCGGTTTTTGGTAGAAGCCCTTTGAGCTTAGTGCAATGAAAAATACGTCAACCCTAAATCAAGATTGTGTAAGCAGATTCGAATCTGATTATCCTAGCGAAAGAGTCTCTATCTTATATAGAATACAGAACAAAAAACTCCCCGAAAGCTGATGAAAAGTGCAGTAACTGTATCCATACCTAACCCTCAAAAAAGCTCCTCCTTTTCGTTATCCTTTGTCTGGTGGAGCCTGAGTCATTTAGATCCGATGCCGTTGGTTCAAATCACATTTAGAGTTCCCTGGTTATAGTGTTAGGGACCAAGGAAGAAAGATTGGCAATCGCTTCCCTTTTCTTTCGAAAGAGCTAGAGGTTAAAAGAAGTCCCGGAATCTACAATTAAATAAAAAGTAGGTGCTCCTTGAAGGGCTTGTCTAGAATTACTAGAATGGTAAGGTAATCTTGTGCTCCGAATAGAAAGATACTGTAATCCGTATGAGTTCTTACTGTTGTGAGTATTCCTATAGTGTCGTATATTTTTTGGATTTTCCTTACTTGCTTATCTAAAAAAGCATATAATTAAATCAAGATTAATGTTCCTAAGAGGTCTTTTTTTATTTTTTTTTTTAAGGACTTTTCAGAATAGGTCTTACGAATATAAGCTAAAAGAATTCCAACGAGAATTAACCTACTCGGACAGATGATAAATCCTACGCGTCGACTATGAAATTTGAGTGTCTTTTGGTTTTGTAAGATAGATGTAAGATAGAAATTAAAAAAGGGTTCTTTATTCTCACCTCGTATTTACTTTAGCAATAGGTATATAAACTTACTAAACGTTAAAAGAGTAAACTGTTTTGTTATTTTTCTTTTTAGTTTAGGAGTGGAAAGGAAGGGGTTTCCTACGACCGAGAGACATAAGTCCTCAAGAATACCCAGTAAATTGACAAACTTAGGACTCTAATTTAAAGGGCCGGGCATTCCAATGAGGTAAGTTCATTAAGACTGCGTAATTTATAGACAAGGCTTTAAGGTTAAAGATAGTTTTATACTACGTAGGTTTTCCAAACCCGCAACTCTACCCAAGTTTTAGAATCTAGTAAAGTTCGGGACAGAATATATCTGGAAAATACCTTGTAGTGTAGTTATATTAAGAAATGAATAGGCGATATATATCGCTTAACAACGAGAATTCTTACTCCCAAAACACGGAAAACTGCTTACTCTTTTTGGAATTCCCTGCTATATTAAAAACACTTATAATACTAAGTCCTTCTAAGTTCGGGGTGCTTTGACTTTATTATATTACTACAATAACTTTTCTGTTCTTACCCTTCGGGTTTGTTTCCTTATATGATATATTTACTATTGCAATTGTGGAAGTTATCTAGAGACTTTTCTTTGCTGATTCCTTCTCTCCTATACTATAGTTCATCAGAAGAAGGACTCTAATAAAATTAAGTTTGATACATCTACATATCAGAGCATAGCATACCCATTTTAGTTAAAGTAAGGACATTTACAATTGAATGTCTTATTTCCCTCATGACTTAACCAAAACACTTTTTTTCTTAATAAATTCTTACACTATATTTAAGGATCTTTTAATGTCGAAAAGAAAAAGAAGTGGACTTGAACACCACTGACCCAAGGATTTTCAGTTGAGCTATCTAAGCCTTTGCTATACTAAGAACTCGAATTCAGCTTATAAGTACAAAAGCAATTCCAACTGCAAAAAGTCTCCACCTCCGACCCGCTAGAAAAAAAACCCCGGTTTCCGTACCGGGGCTATTACCTAGAAAATTACCTGTTTATAAAAACTGAGGCAAGGGTGGGCAATTCCTCTTATCTTGAAGTGGTTGTCCCTAAAAATTTCGCGAGTAAGTTAAGAATAAGAATACCAGGACTCCGTACCTTATTTTACTAGAAATTCTTTACTAAACAACCTTGCTTGCTGACTTGTTGTTTATTAAAAGCTTTAATAATAGGCAAGTTTACGTGTATTACTTTGGAGACGATTCCGTACTACAATTCGGTGGAGGAACTTGAGGCAACCCTTGGGGAAATGCGCCGAGTGCCGTAGCTAATCGAGTGAGTAGCCCTAGAAGCATGTGTACAAGCTGGTTTTACTATGGGAAATATGATTAACTGCAAGTATGAAAGAGGGAATTGTTTCAATTAGATGGTTTCTGTTACAGTTGTTACTGTTGTTGACAGCTTGCTTTCAAGAATGTTGAGCTACATTAATACATAATCGGAAGTCTTCTCTCATTGGGAGATAAGTCCTTCCTTGCGAAAGAGAATCCGTTTCTGTTATCCTTTGCTTTTACCTCAGCTCAGGAGTATTAGCAACGGGTCCCACCATGAAAAGGCAGTTTACTGTGTTAACTAGATTCGAGAACTTAAAGGCACCAAGGTAAACCTATTCTATCATTTACCTGTTCTTGGGCTTTTACTAATTTATTCCTAATAAATAAAGAAATTACCTCTTTTGCTCTCTATCCTATGAACATGATATCTATAGCTTTACTGTTAATAATCTTAATACCAAAACCTAGAGCTATACTCTCTTTCCTAGGAGCTTTACTCTACATTTAATCTTTTCTTCTTATCGGCTATTTTTACAGTTCTTGTTGTCTGTATAACTTCCTGTAGCCTGTGTTTTATTCTTGTAGCCTCTAGTTAGTGTCTTACTTGTTCTATTATAGAGTCTTAATTTGTTTCATTTGTATAGATTTTTTTGAGTGACTACTGACTGAGGAGCCTCCCTTCCGGATTACTAAGGGGCTGGAGTCTTATCCCTTATTAAAATGAAAGCCTTGCACAAGAGATTTTTTAATAGGAGTCTAGGGTATAAAATTCTATTTTTGTTTCTTGTATTATCGTTTGTAACTAACGGGTTACATACTATGAATAAATAATAAAGGAAATAAAAAACGAAAGGAGCTCCTTGTACAGTGTAAGGGGTTATCCAGGTGGGATACTGTCTATAAGTTTTATGGTTTTCTAATTTGGTTCATCGGACTCTTAATGTATTTGATATTTCTTTTTTTCCCTGCAGATTTCTCAGAAACTTCTGTAACTTCATTAAGCCTTAGATTTGGAGGTCTTAGCTCTCGGGCATCCCCTGTCACAAAGCAGACTTTTAAATTCTTTCTTATTTATACTTTATACCGATCTTCCTTTAAGAATTATAAGCGAATTTTTTACCCATACCGTATTTGTAGTTTTAGCTTACTTGCATGAACCCACCCTTAAACCGGTGTATAAATGAAGCCGATAAAGCAGTTGTGAGGCTCCTAGTCGAAGAAACAAGGCATAGTTTAGATACGAATAGAATTGCTTGTAGCTTGTAAATGACTTCATTTTTATTCCCAAGGGTAATCCTTTTTTACTTTAGATATGCTAGGCAAGAGCTTCGCTTCTGTTATACTTTATATAAATACTTCAGGAAATTTAGGGGCGGAAAGCTGTAAACAAAACGGAATAAATATAGAGGAATACCCACAAGTAGGAAACTCAAAACCAAGAGAGTCTATTATTACTTAATTAGAATTCCACTCAAGTCAAGTCTTACCACTTAAACACTAAAAGTTGTTCTACTATGGGGTACACTTTTTTAGTAGTGTTTAATAGTTCCTTTTTACAAAAACCTTAGCTTTTTTAGCTTAGTGAATGAAGGGAGGGGCTGCATGGGATCCGTACTAATTGTGATCGAGAAATTGTCTAGCGTCAAAAAAGTAGCGGTAACTTCTAAAACAAGACATAAGAGAAGTCGAAGACGCTGGGCGTGTAATAAAGGAGAAAAGCAAGCAGGGTAATATAATAACTTGACCTTTATAGATTGGGATGAAAGTGCTTAAGCTGTTGTTCTTGTAACTAAAAATTCTAGGAGCTTCTTTTAGCCCTCTAATGTCAAGATAAAAAAATATGCTCGCTTTACTCGATTTAGGAATTTCTTGGTCCTTAGTTAGCAAGAAATTTTTATAGGTTAAGTCAAAAAGAAAGTAATAATAATCAGAACTACTTTTAAGCACTTTGTATAGGTTTACCTTTTATAAATTTTAGATAAACTTGTTAACAGGCTTACTACCTAGTTTATTTAAAGTTTGTAAAGTACTGTGCTAAACTATAATAGGGAACTTGGGGATAGAGCTTGGCTTTATTAACATCAGTATAAAATTTCGAAATAATGGGATCCTTTTTACTCTAAGCAGAACCCCGCGAGCCCCCTTCACGTAGTATTGAGCCTCTTTTTATAAGTATCCGTCCTAAAAAACTTTTATTTATTGACATAAAGTTTTCAGAACTAACAGAATAATAAGCCAGAAAAGCTTCACGTAACAAATTTCCTACTACTACCCTTACTTACCGGTTTAGTTTAAGGTTTCCAAGTTCCCTTTTTACCGACTTCAATTTTAAGAAGAACCCACTCACTCATTGGTATTTTAATACAAGGCAGTTCGCCTATATTTCTTTTTATAGTATAAGAGAGTTTTATACGTGCAAACCCCGACTCTTTTATGATTTTGCTACGTGAAACTCAAGATAAGAAGGTTTGGTCCTTATAAACAAGAGAAAGGGTATAACCGCAGAGCTAGGGCTTCACAATCGGCGAAACACTCCCGTTTTGGTATTTCAAAACCCAGGGAATACCCTAGCATATAATGTTTTTCTTGGTTCTAGATTAATAATATGACAAAGGAATGTTTTATTAACAAAGTATCCTACTTAAGATTCCAATTTATTCTACAGAACTGCCTAAGGAGAGCCCGCTCTTTTAGAAAAAGAGGAAAATTTCTAGTTAAATCTGATTACATTACACATAGGCTACGCTAGATCCATTAGAGAGAGATATCCACCTTAACTCGGTAAAAATCCGTTTTTGAAGCACCCTCAAGCGAGAAGCCCCTTTTTGTAACCTTGTTCAAAAGAGTTTTGTCTTATGAATCTAGCAGCTAAAGGACTACTTCTTGTACTTTGAGGTTATAATAATTTCAAGAACTGCCTTTAATTTATCAAAAAACGAGATCTGCTAAATGAATTTACCCTGCTTGTGAGGATTTTAGTTTAATAAAAAAGGAATTTATAAGAAATCCAACGCAGCAAAAGGGTTAAAATGCACTACAAAAGCGCCTTAAGAGACCTATAGGTGTTTTTCACAATTCATAGAGTAGGTACTTTTTTGGTTTAATATGTATTCCTAGTTTCTTTAGTATTTCCGTAAAAGTATTTAAAATAAATCTAATTTTGGAGAAAAGTTAAGGGATTGTTTTTGTGTTTTCTTGTTTTTCTAGGTTTCCGATTCTAGATCCAGATAAGAAAAGGAATGCTAGGGAATAAGGGATTGCTAAAGTCCTCGGTTTTTGATTTCTGTACATGGCTGTAACATAGCAAAGCCTACCCCGGATTTTTTGAGTTTTCCTGAGGGGAGTACTGCTTTTAGGTTTTTCGTAGGGTTCCTTTGGCTAAAATTCCGTGTTAGTAGCAATAAACGATTAGCATAAGTTCAAAATTGAAAAAAAAAAAAAGGAGTAAATTTATTTCGATATTTGTTATAAGTGGAATTTCTTTTCGCTTGCACCCAGTCCAGTAAATATTTACTCAAAAACTTAGACTTCGAATAAGACCGCGTTACTTACTTTAGAGTTGGTAGAATAATTTCTAACTCGAAATACTAGGAAGGCGGGTTTTCTAAAGTAAGAGGAATAAAATGTAAGAAATTTAGTAAACCTTAACTTAAAAAGAATACTTTTCTCTATTGACTCGTGCTTCGAAGGGAACGCAAGTTCGGGCACGAGTGGGAAAGCTAAAGATGAGAAGCTATTATATACGGGTAACCCTTTCTAAAGAAGTGTTATAGTTTTTTGAGTTAAAGGAGTCTAGAGAATGAGTTTTACTTACTTTTTTGTTGAGATTCTTTTTTTCTTTTAAAATAGACTAATAGGCCCTCTTATATAAATAATAAACACCTAATTAAGATTTTTTCATACTAGTTCTAGATTCTTGGGATTTCTAATCAAACAAGTGAAAGGTACTGCTACTGACTTTTTTAATTAATTCTTTCTAACGAAACAAATTAAATTAAAGCTAGCCCAATCTTTTAGTATTTTATCTTTAAAGTAATAAGTGCCTACCTAAAAAAAAAATTCTTACAGTACAGAAAGAAGCTAAGAATTAGTAAATTCGCCAAAAGTGTCTAATCCCGGGATCCGTAACGGAAAGAATACTCTCACAAGATTCATATTAGAGCTTTTATTGAGTCGAGTCTTAGAAGAATATAAAAAGCCCGTGCGTTTAACAATCTTGCTGAATTTAAAAAAACCTATTCTTAAAGGATTTTGTCTTAGTACTTAAAAACCATTTTTGCTTTACTCTTAATCCAGGACCCGGAACTGTGTTATAGTAAGGTAAGTCCCTTGCTTTTGTCATATACTGAAAACCTAAGTTTCAAATAACTAAGCTTTGCTCCAAGTATTTATCTTATATTAAGTACAAATTTCATTCAGGGAACTTTTATAGTAATGCTTTCCTGCTCTTGTATATGGATTCCGGGGAGGTAAAGATCTAGTAAGAATTTCTGTAGTATAATCTCTACACAACAAAGATCCCTAGATTGATATACTCTTTATGTAGTTATCATACAAGTTACATTATTCCAATATGGTGTGGGTGAGGAAAAATTACATCAGCATTTCTTTTTATGTTTAATGATAATTTTATATTGTATACGTACCTCTTACCTTGTAGGTTTTTGGGGATTCTCTTTCAGTTTCAACACTCAGCCTAACTCGTTTGGTAACTAGACAAACTTTCTGCTTTTCTTTGTGTAAAAGAAGCTACTAGTAAAGTGATGCATCTACCTGAGATTTTTCTTTGTCTTCTTTTTCCGGCTCCAGTTATTCAGTGCACTTGAACCCATGGAATTTGTACTAAGGGTGCCTTGCTCCTATTTCTTGCTTTCATTAATCCGTAACTTTGGCTAATAATTTAATAATTAAGTAGTTGAGTAATTCTAGGACTCTTCCTTTAGGGTTTATAACTTCAAGAAGGGCAAAATGCTATACTCCAGGATTAATAGAGTTTAACTCACCTCAGACTTTCGTCCGCCTCGCTGCTATTATGGAGTAGTCCGCAGAGGCTCTCATATTAGGAATTTCTGCCTGTAAATAGGTAGCCTAAATCTAGTACACTCCTAAAATTAAGCTTAGTTTTTCTTAGAAAGTCCCGAATAGAAACAGAAAACCCAGAAACAAGAGTTTAAATCCGATACTATACATTAAAATCCTACCTAAAAAGGATAGGGGCCTATAAAGTCAAGGCTTAGAATTGCGGGCATTTTCAATGTCTCCAGAAAAACTACCAACTTCCTCCGCTTATAGGGAAAAAAAAGATTGCTTTACCTCATTACTTTAAAGGCCAGCTCCTTTGAATTTAGTTTTGTACCAGGTACTCTTCGGGTCTCGCTCTTTATCTCAACCTGGAAGCTTTTAATCACGGAGTTTTTTTCTATAACCAAATAATACAGAATTTGACTCGAACCGATACAACACGGGATTCCCTTATCCCTTGTACTAAAACTCATTCTCTTGCCGAATCCTTATTTTATTAGGAGGAAGGGGTTTCGATTACTAGTAGTTTTTACAAGTTTATTTACTTAATATCAGCTTACTACCTACACAACAAAAAGTGGACTCGTTGGACTTAGTACCGCCATTCCATTATAAAAAGGAATTACTTGTGCCCCTCAAAAACTAGAGCTAGAGCCGAACTTTTCTTAAGAACAAAACTTTTTTGAATAATCTAAATTAAAGAATTAAGGAGTCAATTTTATTCCGTAAATATCCGAACCATTATATTTATAACATTTCTTAAACCCTGCTTATTATTCTGTATTCTGTTATAAACTCCTATGGAGCTAGAGAGGGACTCAATAAAAAGACTCTAATACTCTATAATAGAGTAGTAGGTTTTCCTTATTATCAAGTATATCTAATTTACAAAAAGGACAAGCCATTCCTACTCTTTTTTGTCTATAAAAAGGGAGCACTTCTTTCTTGTGGTTAGATCAAAGCTATACCTTACTAACATGGCAAAGGTTCAAAACCCACAACAAACCTTATTTTTGCAAACGCAAAGAATACATCCTTGATTTTTTAGTAAATAGGTATTCTTGTTACAAATGAAGTACAAAACGGACAACTCGGTAAAAGCTAAACCCTAACGTTTTAGGTTTAGATTCTTTATTTTTGATTCGATATATTCCGGTTTCAGGGACTTCTTACCAACGAGCTTAGTTCAGTTGCGTTTGCATACGGTAAATCTTCATTTTTCTAGCAAAAAACTTTGTGCTTTATAAAGAATTGTGTTAATAAAACGTATGTTACTAAGAACAAGGTAATAGGAATTCAAAAGATTACTTAAAGAGAATGGGTCCCTGAGAAGTCCTCTAGTTCTAGCTAGTTAGGGGGTGAGCTTAATCAGAAATGTGAACAAAAATTTATAAGAGATCCGACAAAAGCAGCCAGAACCTTACACAGTATTATCCGGAGTCTTAAGGTCTTTCCTTAATCTAGAGCAGATATGTCATAATAGAATGCACAAATAGAAAAGGTGCAAAAATTAGGTATAGAAACTCCTTCATAAGGGAACTCCTATAATATAAACGTTTTTATTAGTTTTTAGTGAAAAATAAAACACAGTTATTTTAATTAAGATAAAAAAAGGATTCCCCCTTATCTAATTTTGTGTGTAATTCTGAATTATATAAAATAGGCCGATTCGCTTTTGAAACATTCTCTTAGTAAATCCAGTATCCTCTGTACAATTAAGGACCTTTTAAAGTTTTATTTGAAAAAGCGTACAAAGGCCTACACGAACGTTACTAGCACACCCTTGCAGGACCTCGGATCTAAAGAAAAGAAGAGAATCTTTTTATCTGAATTACTCCTTTAGCTCTTGTAGCCGGATCCTTCTATTTAAAATTTATCCTGTTCTAAGATAAAACAAAACCTATAAAATATTTTTTTATACTTTAACCCAAAATCCTTTCCCCTTTTTGTAGGTTTGTGTAAAGAAGTTTTTCCCGCGGGTGACTGGGCTCTAGTAAATGAGGGTTTAGTTCTTGCTTTCACCATAAAAGTAACAGGAGTCTAAGTGAAAAAGTAAATAAAGAAAATTTAGTGAGATAAGCATAAGCATTCGGAGTTTTTATTCTATTGCGACTCAGGCTGGGGCTTGTAAAAGTATTGAAAAAAGGGGTACCCCGTCGATTTGCAGTCCCCTAAATTAAAACTACTTGTGAGAAAGTCTGTAGTTTTCAGGAGGACCACTAGGGTCTTCCACCCCTTATCTTTGTTTTTAAAACCGAAATTAGAATAAAGTAAAGAAATATATTAAACTCTACGGGAGCTCTTATAAGGAGCTTCGTCGCAATTTCCCTTAACGGGTTTCCCTATACCAAACACTACTGAAGTTTTATTACAACTAACGAAAATCAGAGGATCCTAGTCACACAATCTGATAAATTAGATTTTAGCATTAACCTTTATCCGTACATAGATTACAAGCAACTAAGCTCCTCTAACTCTAAGGCCTGCTCTAAAGCTGTCAAAATTTCATAAGGCAAAATACTTGAGAAGCTGCTGACTTATAGACCTTGCGTATTTTTCTGGGTTTTTAACTCCAGGGTATCCAGTAGTATAAGAGTTTGTACTTACCATGGATTCTTTTTGAACTTCCTATTTAAATAGGTCTTTCAAATTTGAGGATTTCCTAGAGTTTAAAAACAAGTTATATAAAATAAAGGTAGCATCTTTATTCTACTAGAAGTTAAGCCGGAGGTCTCGACTTATCTACGACTAGGTTTGGTGACACCCCTTAGCTTTTCTTGTATAGAACAAAAAAACTTCTTCAAAAAATTGACCTTCTTGGGCAAAGCCTTATCCTTAATAACACATAAAAATCTTATTTAAATGTCTAACTAGAATGAAGAGCAGATCCACGTATGTGTTATACAATAAAACCACTAGTAAAAGCGTTTCGATAGGATATAAGTGCTTAAGTGCTTAGAGTTAAGGCTTTCATATTACACCAAAAGTATACTACATTTATTAGAAAACCCGTTTAGTAAGCAAAAAAAGTTTACTCCTAGGCCGGTAATCCCCTTTATCCTATATAATAAAAAACAAGTTTTTCTATAAGTATAGATATACCCGAATGCTCCTAAAATTTGCATAGTAAAAAGTACCCCTTCAATATCAAGTTTATCAAAAAATTTCGTTGGTTGGAATCTGGGAATCACTGATTAAAAGGGGGCTTTTTATATCCTTTCGGGACTTATGAGACTCGAACTCACAAATCTAAAAAAAAGGGCAGTGCTCTGGCCGATTGAACGATTTAAACATAATTAGAATACCTTCTATCTATGACTAACTTTTTTGTATTAATTAAATAAATATAAGGTTTACAATATTTCCCTTTTAAAAATACAAGGGATTCCCTCGGTTCTAATTAAGCGAAATCCAAACCCCTGTCTACTTTCATAGACAAGCTAGACAAGACCTACTCTAAAAAATCTGACTTAAGAAATAATAGGAAGCAGAATATGCAGGGCGCGCAGTAGATACCCCATAAAGCATTCTTTTCGGTTGATAAACCAAGTATACTTCTTATACTTATAGGTAGTTTTTGGACAATAACATTTATTAAAAAGGAGGAAAACTTCTAAGTTTGGTAGGGAATCTGATTCTAACTAAAATCCGTTTTTGGGACAATCCTACTGTGGGCTTGATCTTATTTAGAAAAAAAAAGTTTAGCTACGACCCTTCTTTTTAGGGACTTCCTGGGGTTTGGTATCTTTCCCGTATACGTATACCCAACTTTTGAGGCTAAATCAACCTAAATTAGGCTTAGTTAAGAAAATACCTTTAAGAAAGAGAAAACCACCTAAACTTAACCGAGAGAGTAAAACATCGGCAGTGATACTTAGTTGGTAGAATCCTTTGAGATCCTCAGGAGCTGAAAAAGCCCGAACAAGATTCGTCTTCACTTTACCAAAAGGACATAACTTTAGAATTCTCCTATTACTTTACTAAGACGGAACAAGGAACAAACAAAAAGCAACTACTCAAAATTACCTTTAATCAATTAAAGACTTTCCATTATAAAGATAAGGAATTAGGGAATATGCATTCGATAGAACAACGCCAATGTTTATATCTAGAATACTATTTGCTGCTTAGGTATCTAGTAGTTTACCAGTTACTGTTTAAGTCTATATTTTGAATCGCTTACTTTAGGGAAGTGCCTAGTTCTGTTAACCGGATCAGGAAGCGCAAGGTATAGAATGAAGTTCCCACCCTCTATAACAAGGACACTTACATTAGACTACTAGGCTCCCTACTCATAAACGAGAAACCCCATAAGACAAGAGTAACAAAGCTTAAATAATTAGAACTAAAGCAACAACTATAGTTTAGGTTGAGAGGAACTCTTTACTAGGACCCCTCATATCATTCATCTATCTTATACCATCTTACTAAAAAAATCTCCTGTATACTCTATACACTAATAGAAAGACTAATATATTAAAAGTACTATTAAGACTTCCCCTTAACTACCTGGGAACTCTAGGCTATGCCAGGAAAGACATTATTAGCAAGAGGTCTCTTCCTTACAACCAAAACGACAGGTATTCTTCTAACAAAACAAGTTAGGGTATAGATCTCTAAAGACTAAGGCGAGTATAGCTCCTAAGATCCTAAGAAAGTTACAGAAGAACAAGCCTGTAACAATGTCTGGTAAGTCAGATACAGACAGCTCTGACATTGACAAGTCAAATTAGTTACGAGACCCCAAGGTTTTGCTTGTCTACCATATCCTTCCCCTTTCGATTGAAATCTATTAAGACCCAGAAATTTGAGTTCAGTATTACAAGGGTCTGCTTTTTGCGGAATCCCAGGGCATCCTTTATAACACCTAAAAAACCTGTGTAACGCTACTTGTATTCAGAGGATCCCTTTAGGAAAGCCTTTATTACCCTTATATTAGATTCTAGTATAGAATATTCTTACACATCTGCTATACCTAAAGAAATTATTCTTTTAAGATTCTAAGGGAGGCCCCCGTTAACATTTGGGGCTCCCTTATTATATAATATAAAAGGAACTTGCTACTACTCATTATAATTTTTTAGTAACCCCTTACCCTTATGATAAAAAGGGGACACTTTCATATGATTATATAAAGAAAAAAAGTTTTATAAATTTATAGTATTACTAAAATGCTTTGTCAAAGGAGTCTAATTTATATGACTTAGAATAAACCCCTCTTGTTCTGGAACTAAAGCTTCGTAAGTGTGATAGGGGGTAGGGCGAACTCCAACAGGGAACACAGCGCACTATACCTACTTCTTGAGTTTTTGCGCATTACCGCGAGCTTAAAACGAATCTATTAAATTACTTTTTCTCAAGCATATGAATATATTACTAAATTGTCTACCTACAACTAATTCTTAACTTAGAAGAGCTTACGTACGTATCGAATTCATCCTATACGGATTCCCTTATAGTATTTTCCAAAACTTTGAAGTATCCGAGTTGTTTAGCCACATAAAAAACTAGGAACTCCACAAAGCACCTATATAAAGAAAGGCTCCTCCAATACAAAGCTAGGTAACTCCGGGCTTGACCCCAAGAATTTCTTTTGTACAGATCAAATCTAAAAAGTCTAAATAGAATCCATTTAAGAGTCAAATTTCAAACGAAGGTACATCCTTGTTTAGTAAGCTTCGAAGATAAGCATTAGCCTTTTACGTTGTCATTATACCAGAATCGATAATATGGGGGATCAAAATCCTTGATACGTGTATTTCAATTTTAACTCCAAGGCGAGTTCTTAAAGGTTTTCTAGGACTTAATTGAAAATACCTCCAGATTTATGAACCGAGTTCCTTATAATATGACCCAAGAAGTTTTGAGTAAAATAACCTAAGGAACACTGGCCTTTCCTTTTCACGAGTTTTGTTAACACAGCATTCTCTTAGTTTAGTAATAATAGGGCGCTCTTGGTCATATTTTTGTATTATAATACCAGGCAACCCCCGGTTCCCTTAAAGGAGTGTACTTTCCTAACCCATAGCAAAAAGGAGGAGTTATTTTTTCCTAATTATTCTTGTATGCTAGAAACTCGAATTCTTTTTCAATTTCACTTGAACAAGACAAGGTTTTTATAAACCTTTCATTTTTCTCTGCCCGGAGACTCCTCAATTACAAATAAGTGTATCTTTAAGAACTCGTTGACAAAGGCCTTATAATTTGGCTTTACCTTAAGCAGCGCCTTCACAGGGTTGATGAATTGGAGTCGTTAGTTTATCTGGGTCATTTTCCTTTTGAGAACTCGAAAGAAAGTTTTTTAACTTTTAGTAAAGTATTAATACAAGTACACGTTTTAAGTATTCCCGGTTTTAAAGTCATTTTCTCTTCTAAACTTAAACTATAACGTATTACAAGGTAGGCCCTGCGTTTAACAGATTCTATAAAAAACCGAATTAAACTAACAAAAAGGCATTGGACCCTTAGTTTTTAAGCTTGCTTTTGCTCATGAGAAACAAAAACGGGTTTAGTAGCTGTCTAAGCAAATTCCCTACGCTTTAAGTTTTCTACACAAGAATTTCCCAGGACAGCCTTTACTTACTTCCGGGATTTCCTTCCTGCTTGTATAAGAATTGCGTGGAAATGCAGAGGGGCCTACTACATAAAAAATAAAAGTCTTTTTTGACTTCCAGTCTTTTAGAGAGACATATAACAATAGCGGATTTCTTATTTATTAAAAAGGGGTCGCTTTTCCGTATAGGAAATATAGTTAAAGGCTTCCCTCAACTTAGTATAGGGAAATTTATTCCTGGGTATAGCCCTTACTAAAAGAGAAACCCGGGGTTTTGAGTTTGAATTCTTATTATTATGTAAAGTTATATTGCATCATCCAAAGCAATACTGAACTCTTTGCTTTTTGTATGGCAGTACCCTGGTGTTCCTAATATATATATATAAGTTACGGCTAAAGTCTTTACAAAAAAATCTCCCTTTTTACTAGACTGCCTTAGTTGGATTCTGCATGAGATACTAAAACATATATTAACTCCTTTTTAGGAGTACGTCTAAGGTAAGGAAGGGGTTCTTCCTATTTTGTATAATTAAAGCCTGGAACCCCTGTTTTTAAAATAGGCAATAACAAAGGAGCTCCATAATATAAAATAAAGAAACCCGTTAATCAGCTATCAAAAAGATTTTGTTAAAACCAAAGCTAATAAAGAGATCTAAGGGGTTTTTTTATATAAACTATATAAATTACTCCTCTTTGCTCTTGGCCGCGGAAAAAGTTCTACTTGCCTAAGTATCAGGATTAAATACTTTTAGTCTAAGAACATGAGGTTTACTGGCTATGTTATACTATAGTTATTAAAGTTTCAATTTAGCTTATACGTACAAGGAAGGATAGCTCGTAAGAATTCAAAGGGCCCTACCGAGGAAAATCTAAAGATTGCCAGGAAGTAAGTTTGTAAGTGCAAAATATTAAGGAATTCCCTGGCTTGTTAAATAAAAGGCCTGGTACGTTACTTGAAATTAACTACCATTAATTAAAATTCTAGATTACAAAAAGCAAGAGTATATGTAGCTGAGTGAGTATTTCTGCAACTTTATTTTTTTTGCAGACTAAAGTATAATATAAAGATAAAGTGCAAGCAGGTCTAACCTGGGGAATGGCTTATTCCTAATTTATATAATATAAAAAGGGGGCTCTCTCCTTTACTATTGTGAAAACTTCCGAAGTGTTTAGAATGGATCTAATTCAAATTTTGCTAGTGTATCAAAGACTACAAAAGGGGTCTTTTGTAAGCCTCCTTAATTCTTTAACTGCCAAGTATCGGGCTTATCTATTCTATATAGGGAGAAAATCAAAAGCTTGCTATTTATTACTTTCGATTGTAAAAGTAGTTATGACAGCTAGATCCATCGAAATATATTCACTTGTTGAACCTAGAGTATGAGTTCTTTGACCGTCTTGAAAAAAGGGTAACTTTTGGTGCTTCACTTCATTAGGTTTTCTGATTATTCTTAATTTTACTACTATAATTTTTATTAGTAGCACGGGCCTCCTAAAGGAAAGTAGAAATTGATAAGTCACCCATGTACTAGACGAAAAATCTATTAGAATAAGAGTACCTAAAAAAGGATTTTTTCCTTATTTGACTCTAGTGTGTTCTAGTTTACTTTTTATAGATACCAAAGACTTGTATTTATACACTAAGTTTTTGCTAATAGAAGGAGCCCCCTTTTTAGTATTCTCTAAAAGCTAGTATCAAAGCTTTCCTTTATCTTGAAACTTATTCGATTTAGTATGCTTTTTCTATTATAGTGATCAAACGCTTGGGGGTGGTGCTAAATTAAATTATAGAGCATTTTTTTTTGTACTTAGCTCCGTATTTTAATAAGCTATTCCTCAAAGTAGGTCCATACTTTTATGTCGGCACCCTAAAAAATCCGCGGGGGCGCCCAATACCGGTGAGTAAAGTGAATAGAATTAGATTAAGCTGTAAAGAAGCTCTCGGTATAATATTTATATCTAAATCTACAAGCCCCCGTTTAGGTTGGGATTCTCCTAGTTTTGAGTTTTTGAACTCTAAAAATGAGAGTACTTCGTGGACTCGAAAGCTCGGAGGACCCCTTTAGGATCTATGTCCAACCAAGTATTAATAGTTCGTTTTTAATCGGGAGAGCTCTTCAAGTATTTTTTATAACCTGGAATTGTTGCAGCCTATTTTCCGAAGGAAGGTGCCTATTAATGCAATACAAGCTCAAAGAAGGGATTTAAAGTGTGGAGTACCCTTTTAGTTAGAAGTATGAGACTTCTTTTCAGTAAGTGTTGATTCTAATCTGTTCTGTAGTATTTTAAAGAAAGAATGCCGAAATCTAGTAAGTAACTCTTATCCTGCCTTTTGACCGAAATCTTACTTACTAGTAATTACTATTTCGTTGGAAGTAACCTATTTTAAACAGATAAACATGTTTAAGTGAGCAGGGGGTTTCTCTTTTTGATAATGAGAACTGCATTAACGAGGGTCCATATTAGTTTTGGGTTTATCTCCGGATTTGTGAGGGCTCCCAGGCTTGCTAGTGGAATTTTTCTACATCTTTATTTTGTATGACACCTTCACTACCTAGTAACTTCTAAGTCTTGAATAATGACTCCCAATACAAGAGGGCGAGCCCTATATAGAAACGGTTGCTACACAAGAAAGGTTATTCGAGAATTTTTTTAATTACACCGAGGAATGCCCTGGGAAATGCCTAAAAATAAGGGGGTGTTTCGCCTTTGGTAGACCCGGGATAGTATACATGCACGGAGAACCGCTCTCTAATCCCCATATAGTTAATTTAAATACTGATACAAAAGACTTAATATCAATGAAAAAAGAATTAAAGTTAGGCGGGCCTCTTAAAAAGCTTTTTAAGGCTAATTAATGTATGGAAACTCTCGTTAAGAAACGAAGTGATAGCTCGGAAAAAGATCTAGAACTCCTCTCAGAAAATGACATTTTTGCCTCAATATGACTTTTGCACTATTATAAAATTTATAGCAAAACTTATACAAATAAATAACGAAAAAACTCATAAGTTCCCTTTTTACGAGTGTAGGGCGTAGATTACTTGGCTGTTTTAGAAAGACTTTCTTTACTAAAGACTCAAGCGGGACCTAGCTTATTAAGCTACAAGATTTTTGGATTCCTGTGACGAAGTCTCTAGGTAAGTTTTTTGTATCCTTTTATTTTAATATTGTGAGATATTGGGTATACTAATAAAAGTACTTTATACTCATTTTGTTAAAGCCTTGTATTCTTGCAAAAAATGGATAACGAAAAGAGGTAAAATAGAAGGTTCGTGAGAATAAAGTAAAGTAGTACTCCTTTTTAAAACCCTGGCAAATAAACTTATATAAATAGCTTAAAAACCCATAGCTCTGGATAATAGTTAAGGACATTCCTATAATTTAAATAAGACTTTTTTGGGGAGAATACCCGGTATTTGGAAGTGGTAGGATTTGAACCTACGGAACTGCTTAGGGTGACTTGATATTTTATTTCGAAAAATTTTGAAGAGGCTTTTGCACAGGAAAAAACATCCTTTTTAACACAACCTTCTACCTAAGTTATTTTAGTATCCTTTATAATTAATGTTTGCTTTCACAAGTCTTTCGTTAAATGCAGTTCTTAGGGTTCTTGTAAGTAAATAAGGACCCTCTAAAAATATCCCTACATTACATTCAACTTTTTGCTAAGGTATCTGCAAAAATCGAAATGGTCGAAAGCTCGTATCAATATGACAAGGTAATTAGGAGCAACTAAAAGGATTTTTTACGTTTAAAATTTCCAGAAAAGCTCGGCTTCCAAGATTCTTTTTTGTGAGACTAAGAGCCTCATAAAGGGTTTTTGGGCCTAATAAGGAGATCCTAAGAGATACTTTAATTTCGGGGCACCTCCCGTATTATAAGTCTAATGAAAAGTTTATTCTAAAACATACTCTTTGTAAAAGGGACGTACTTCTTTTATAAGTTCTTGTAGGGAGCATATCTGACTTTATATCCTTAAGCTATTTTTTCTTTTTTTTTTCTAATAGTGTTAAAGTTTAATCTGACAGTAAAAAATCCATTTCCTAATTCTAGGAGTCTGTTAAGCAGGTTTTTGATAACTAGTCAGTTTCTGAAGTCGGTAATACAAGGTTTTACTGGTACACTTCACAAGAATTTCCTTACTTTAAGCGCTTATGCCTAATAATTTATAAAAACAAACGCGTTTTACCAGGACTTCCCCTTCGGTGCTAATACCTCCTGCTTAGGAAATTTCCGCGGTGTTACCCTTGTGTACGGGCATTTTTAGTTAAAAGTATCCTTAGTCTAAACGGGGTCCCCTTTGTAGTAATCAAATTTAGCCTTTATAATATAAGGTGTCATATCAAACTTTTAGAAAGTAGTATTAAAAATACAAAAAAACAAATTCAAAGGCTTTTTCGTGCTTTGTATCGAGAGTTAGAGTACTCTTTTTTTCCTTTTGGAAATTTTACTTAGGTTTTTGTTATATAGAATTTTTACGAACGGGGAAAGCAAGTACTCTATACATAAGAATAACTTTGAAAGTTTAGGTTCTGAGATCTCCTTATTTCGACAACAAGAGTTCCTGGCTCCAATATTCATTACCCGACGTTAAGTCCGCATCCTCATAGAAAAGAATTTACTTTTAATATATTACATTAGGTATAGTATAGATACCTTAAACCTAAAACTTGTAAGACTTTTTTTTACTCTTGTCTTTAGTAAGTAGGATTTTGTGAAAGTATTTTCTAATTGAAGCCACTCCACTGGAAAGGCATTCTAGCTTCAAGTTAGAATTTTAGTTCCGTTTATTCTGTTAGGAACCCTGTAGACCCGGAGAAAAGACAAAGTCAACCCCTTTGAAGAGCTTTTAAAATTATAGTACATATCTGAAATACCCGTTATATAATACAAAAAGGCTCTAATGCAGGTTTGATATAAACGAGCCCCTCCTTTAAGGGTGTGACAGGAACTCTCTTGCTTTTTGAAACCCCAGAATCCTTATATATTTAGGATAGCCCTCGTCTACTCTACACTTCTCCGCTGAAACAAGTCCTATCCGGAGCCCTGGGGATTCTCTATCTAGAATAGAAAGACTAAGGCTTAGTTATAAAAAAGAAGTAACAGGTGTATCCAAGGCAGGATTTCCACTAGCTACTCGAAAGGTTGAGCTTAATATAAATCCTAAAAATTCACCTCTAAATGGATTCTTTTAGGTGTTCGTAGCCCTGTTATAATAAAAGCATTTTTATCGTTTTAAAGATATGGAGATTGGGTAGGACCTATGCCAAAGACAAAGAGAAGAGAGAGACCCCAAACGGAGTTCCGCTGCTGGTTAATTTGAAGCTTTTTGACTTTGAACTAGATAAAAGGGGCCCGCTTTAAGACATAGGGTAGTTAGTTTAGTAATATTGTTATGCATGTAAAAACATTCGACAACCAGGGTTGGCCTATCCAATATAGGATCGCAACTATCCTTTTTTTTACAAGATACAGAAGTCCTGTGTATTTCCCTTTGTATATAATAATTTAACAACACTCTATATAATTTTTGAATAGCTTACTTTAGAGATGTAAAAGAATCCAGGAATTTTGGTACAGCTACATGGATTTTTATACTATACAAGTCTAAAGGCTAGCCCCTCTATAACGATAAAGACAAAAAGAGGAAGACATTTTACTCCTATAACGAATATTTCTATATTACTATTGTACTCTATATCCCTTTTATTGATTACTTAACTTAATTCTAATTACTAAACTACTATACATTACAAGAATAGAATACAAAACGATTAAGAACGCTAAGAAAGTAGCTACAGGTTACAATAGCTACAAGAAGCATAACAAACAACAGGAGTACAATCTCTCTATTACTCTTAATCCTAATACAGATAGAAGAGTTATAGCTCATAAAGCAAAGAATATAATATTAAAGTAAAAATATAAAAAAGCGACACCTACTCCTCAATCCCCAATTCACTAAAAAAAGGAGCGCTTCGGCCAGCATTTTTCCGCAAGGCTAAAAATCAAGATTAAAGGAAGTACCCATTCTGAAAGTAGTAATAGATAAGGTTCTGGGAAAGGCTTGTACTTAGTTAGTTTTTTCTTAATCTTGTTCGTTGCGCAAAGTTAGCTATTTAGTATATACTTAAAAGTAAGGTTTTGTAGATAAAATAGAATTCTCCCCTTTTTGTCAGTCTTTTTAACTTATTAGAGAAATTTTAATCACTTTTCAGAACAGGGTTGTAATATAAATTAAGTGTAACTAAAAGGGAGGTAAGTCAGTTTTATAAGTAAAGTAATTAAGAGCTCCCAGGAATTCCAGAATGTAAAGAGTTTTTCTCTGAAGAGGGGTACAACCAAGGAAGTTATCTCTCTTAAGACTACTAGTATACTGCTACAGAATATAGCCTATAACAAGAGATCGGGTAGACCAAAAAGAAGGGCTCATAAGAAAGCAGTTATAGGTAGACATAAGAAACAAGGGAGTGTAAAAATCCCTTATCCTTATCTTATATAAGGTAATTAGGCAAGACTCCAGCGGAATCCTAAATTAAGTAAGACGGTTAATAAGAGTCCATTAGTTGTCTGATTATTCCCGTTAAAACAGGTAAAGAAAACCCGGAGTTACTTTAGTTCTAATAATAAGGTAGCTTGAATAGTAAAATACAAAAAACTTATATAGATAACTTCTATTAGAACCTGCGTACGCTACTTTCATTTCAGTTAATTCAATATTAGCTAAGCTGCAGATAGCCGTTAGAAATTTACCCTCAATTCCACGAATGTATAACGGGGGAAGCGCCACTAAAAGGAAAAAAATATGCATATTTTTGGATAACACGGGACTCAGTACTGAACTCTTGTTAAGTGGCGGCCCTTATTCCTGTTGAAAATCAAAGAAAATATCGAAAGTATACTTTACGGAGTAGTTTCTTTATCTATCTATATTTTGTATATACAAAGGGTTCCTTATACTTTTTGGGAAGATTCCTAACTCTCATTAATTGCTAAGAGCCAAAAAGACCCAGAGAGGGTATTTGATATAAATCGTAGATCTCAAAGTAATCCATACGAAGTGTCCTTATATTTCGAAAAAACCTATATTATTTACAAAGTCTTTCCACTTTCCTTTTGAGGTTGACCCTTACTTTGTTATTAGTACCAACCCAATAGTTGCGTAATAAACAAATAAAAAAAAAGGTATAGTATAATACCCTTTAAAGAAGCTTCTGGGAATCCATATAATCTAGACGAACATCTTGAAACGTACCCTGTGTCGAGCTAACTATTTTCTAAGCAAAGCGTCTAAAATTAAAGAAGAAAAAATCCAAGGGTAAATAGGAGCTTTGAAGTCTTTCTTTCGTTTTTATGCCACGGGTTCGTTTTAGGTTTTCCAACCGCACTATTTTAGTATATCTAGTATGTAGATCCAAAGTCCTTATTCGATCCTAGTAAAGTGTTTATTCTAAGGGAGAGCAGATACGTCAAAGTCTTTTATAATAACGGATCCTATTTTACACTGTTCCGAAAGATAGTGTATCTGTACGTACGTAGTTTGCCACAAAAGGAAAAGCCCCTCATATTCTATAGAAAGGAGACCTCTTCCTCTTACTTCTAAAGTTTTCTATAGAAGGGTTTGTTCTCATACCTCCTTTTCCAAGAGTATTATAGAAAAATGTATCCCGTATAAACTTTGACTGAAGAATGCTAAGTGCAACTTAGACCAGCTTCCGATAATGCACATATCTTACTTCTCAAATTCTTTTTATTTACTGCTGTTTAGGAACTCTTTCTAACATTCGTGCAAATCAAAGCAGATATGGGCTAGATATACATTTTAGTTCTCTTTTTCTATCTAAGCGCGATTTTGATCTCTTATCTCTTACCAGCTCTTTGAAAGATATATAAAACTCTTCCCGTAATAATTTTTTTCTAAAAAGCATTTGTCCCGTTTGCAAAACCCTTTAATATTTAATACTAGAAATCCCACCTTCTGAAATAAAAAGTACTTTGTATTACGGAACTCTGTGCGGAATAAAACACTCCACTAACACAAGAGCAGTCTCCTCCCTAGATTTCTTTCTATTTCTAGGAGAATTCAATAATAAAGTAGAACATTTAAGTGAAGAGTCAGGAATAAAGGGCTCTGGCATGGAATTATCTGCTCTCACCCCAGGAGTTGACCCGTTACACTTTTCCTCTATTCTACGATATTCTTTTTGAAAGTTACCGGGGGACTCTCCTAAAAAAGCAAATCTACTCCCGAAAGGTTTTTGATACAACCATAATCATAGGGTTATTACTATACTTTATAATTACCGGGGAGAGTACCCCAGGACTAATATATGACAGAAAAAGAACTCTTATCTTATTAAAACTCGTTACGTAACCTTATACCATACAAGGAAGCGAGGGTCTTAATCCCTTCACTTCTAACAAGTTTTCCACAGTATGTATACTAAAGACTCACCGGAGAAAAGTAAGAGTTACGCATAGTGACAATCCTAGAGCCTCCGAGTTTTTAAATACTTACGTAATATCTTTATAAGGGTAATTCCTTAATACGTTACTTTGGCCCAAGAGAGTTCTTTACTATCCTGTTAGAAGCCCGGCTCCGAGGCCCGTTTAATGTGATACCTATTCTTTCTTAAAACTGCGTATTATAAAAAAGGACAATAAAATAATATAAAGGGAACTCCGCACCTATTTTTTTAGGGAAACCAAGACCTCGGGTAGGAAAAAGACAAGCTAGACTCCTTTGAATATATAAAAAAATAGCTTTTTGTTACAATAAATCTAAAGCCAGTCCTCACCAAACTTCATTTCTAAATTCCTGAGATTGAGATACTTATAGGGAAAATCCTGCTTACTTATGAGTTATACCTTGTACTTGAAGCCTTAACTAAAACTCCTATGCCTATTACTCTATTAAACTCTATTCCATTCCTAACTAAAATAATAACTAAATAAGAATAATGTAATAATAAACTCTATACATTGTACTTTACAGGGAATACGGGTTATAAGACATGTATAGCCCTTAGGATAAGTATAGCTTTTAAGGTATATAAAACAAACAAGTCATTAAGAAACAGGTAAGCCTAAGAAGTCAGTTGAAACAAGTAAGTCAACAAAGGAAAGTCTAGGTCATCTGAGGGTTTTATAAAGTAAGTATATATATATTCATTAACCTCCTCCACAGGGTTTCCGTCGGTAACATAGATTATTACATTATACTATTAAGACCTTATTCTCCATAACGATAAAAAAAAGTACTAAAGGAAGATATAACAATTGCAAAAGAATACTAACACCTAACCTAAACCCATTTACTAACTACAAGAAAAATTTTTACTATACTAATCACTAAAAAGACTAAATAGGGAATACCAACTAAAACTTACCTAGACAATAAAACAAGGTAAACAACTACTATTATAAAACTGTAAATATCTCTTACTATAATACAATAACAATAGGAATATATGCTCTATACAAACGGGAAATCCAAGTTAAGTACAGGCTATAATAAATCCTAACAACAAGAAGAAGATTAAGACCGGTATAGTCATTTTCCTTAAGACTGGTCTAGCTCTAGGGAAGGGTATAGCCCATAAGAGGAAGAAGCCTCATAATATACAGAGTAGTACAAAGGCTATCAAATGAAGTCAAGAGTTATATAGAAAAACTTTTTAAGTCGAGTACATAATATATCTCTAAATCTAAAGTATAACTAAAGGTAAGGGAATAAGTAAGTGAGTAGGTTTGGGTTTTTCTCCTCTAAATAAGAAGGATTTCTTTGTTATTAAATTAAATAAAATTTGGATCAAGTTGACAAAAGAAAATAAAGTGTGGAGCAAGTCGAAGAGGAAACCGATTAGTAAGAGTAAAAAGGGTCTACAGTAAAATCAATTCGGGATTTCCTTTTTAAGGAAGGGGCGAGCTTTTAAAACGTTTAGGAATCCGGGAATTTTAAAAACTAAGGTAATAGGTTTTCGACAAGGAAAGGTACGAGTAGGGCTACAATAAGAAAGCAAGTATGAGAATAAAGGGAAAGTTAATTAACCAATAGCGGTCTTTTCCAGCTCGTAAGTAAGGCAAACTATTTAACAGGCAGCCCCTTAACAACTAGAGGAAAAGCCCCCCTTAGAAAGCTTAGAAAGGTCTATTTAAGAACAGTAAATAAAGCTAATAAAAGACTCTTATGTATTACTTCGGTAATACAGCCAAAAGTCTATCTATCGTAAGCGCCCTAACAATAAGGCAAATACAATTTCATACAAAAAGTCTTAAATAGAATTCTAACAAGCAAGAATTTTATTAAGGAAAAGACAAGGTCTATAAAATAGTTGAGGTCTAGGAGTTTAGTTGCAGCTTTTGTTTGAGTTATGAATTATAAAATAATAAGGTATCCTTGTTCTATTCTATTATAATATACTATCTTGCGAATCCCTCGGTTACACTGCACACCAACCTACCATTCACGACTACGCTTTCAACTCTATTTATACTTTATAGCAGTAATAAATAAATAAAGAACAAGAAGATTGCGTGCAGTAGACGGGTACGGGTTATTAGAGGAGTCTAGCTATTTTAGAGGTTCTAGAAAATCAAGAAAAGGGATAGGGGTTTAGAAGCTCGAAAAAGGGTAAGATCAAAGGAAGCAAAGGTAAGCTTGTAGATCTCTTTTTTAAGAAGGTAGTAAAAAAACGAGGAAGTACTTAGTCCTTTCGGGCTTAGCTGCTCTGTTTCCGGTTAAATACAAGATAGCACATAAGGGATAAGCGCCTTTTCAGAATAAGTCGCTGGTAAGGAATTTTATAACTAAAAATAGCTGGGGTTTCCTTCTATTTAATATTGGTCGGTCCTAAACCGGGTTTTATTAAGGGCAGGAAATTGAAAAAGTCTAGTTTGTGGAAGAGTTAGCATTCTAGGGAATTGCGCAAAGTTTAGTAAGGGGTGACTGGGAGTTCCTAGCCCTATAACTTTAAAAAGAGTTTTCCTTTAGAAAGGACTTTTTGCAGAGTCCTTTTGTAAATCAAATACTCTTCAAATCCCCCCTTTATTTTTACCGAATATGTGCTTTTACGAACAAGGATATTCCGGAGTTACTTTTATTTATCCCGCCATTCCTAATCTTGTTTATCAACATTTGAAAAAAACTCCCTAGGGTTGGAAGGCTTTGAGTATCCCTAATTAGACTCCTATTTATTTACGCAAGCGAAGTCTTTTAGCTTATGCCTTATCCTTGACAAAACAAAAAAGGGTTGCATCTGGACTCTACAAAACAGGTTAAAATACTGTAAGTATATATCAGGACCGGGTTTCTATTGTAATTATAGGGTTATCCTATAGCAAGGGTTGCCTTATTTGGTAAGCTTTTAAATATTAACTTGTTGTATTTCTTACGTCCCTGTAGTTGTTAGCAAGTATTGACTCGATGTAGAGCTTTTCTTAGCAAATTAGGTGTACTTTTGTCTGATAACTTCTTACTTTATAGCCATGAAGCTTACTTAACGAAAACTGCAGAAATAAGATCTTAGTAATTAGGCCTTTTACGGACAGTTATAAACCTATATACACCGAATCTGAAATTTATTACAAGAGAGTTTCTGAAAAACGGGTTTTAGGTTAACAAAAACCAAGATAGAAAGTGAGTTCCTTTTTAGTGAAAAGCCCGTCTTCGTTCGATACAGGATCCATATTAAGCGTAATAAAGCCTCTTCTAAAAGTTATACTGTAAGGGATCAAAATTCCTGTACTCAGGTTGGAACAAAACGAAAGATCTTCTTGTCATACATAAGGAATCCGGTGTTGTTGTCTTGAAATTCTTGTTTTTAATACCTCCCCTCTAACCTAAATCCATTCAAAATAGCTTTCATTTTAATACCTCTATACAATTAGTTACTGGAGTATTTTCCCTCAAGGTCCACTTTGTTTTAACGCAAAAAAATCCGGTAAAAGCTTAGTACTCCCTTTTTTGGTAAACTTTAATTAAAGCTAACGAGGAAGCTCGAACTCTGAATTCTGTTTAATAAGGTCCGGGTTCTTTATAAACGGGAACCCTTAACCTTAGCTAGGCTTCTCGAAAAGGATTTTTTTCTAGCCAAAGAGATAGCAGCATAACTCCCTGTTCTATAAATAAAGATTTCGTACAAGACTCAGGATAACTCAGCAAAGTGTAGAAAATGGATAGAGGTCCTGCGAGAATAAAATATAAGCTCCTCAGTTCAGAATGCGGCCTAAGTGACACAAAAGCGGAGTAATTTAATAGAAATTTCCTGAGGTTCAAGTGCCTCAAGCAAGGGTAAATAAAGTTTCCCTTCAAAAATTTTAAAAGAAGATACACGGTCTTTTTGTGAGCCTAGTTACTTATGTAAGCGCAAGCAGTTTTTGGAAAAAAAAAAGAGGTTTTTATTCCATAGTTCTAATTAATATTGGTTTTGTCGCGAGTACTTTATTATGACTATGGGGAGTCTTTCCTAATAATTTTAAATGATAGGATATAGAAGTTAGGGTAAATTCTTTTTAAGTGAGGGAAGAGGCTGCGGAATCCTAGTAACAATAAAGGAGCGGGTTTTTTCAATGGAGTGTAGGTTATATGAAAGGGAAGTGCCTTTAAAATAGAAGTACACAAAAAAAGCGTTACGTTTTTAACTCATGTCAAGGGGGCTCCGTTAAGGGGCCTGAGGCTTAGTCAGTTTACTTCCCTTTTGCTTACTTTTTCTACTATCTAGTTTTTACAGAGTTAATAGAAGCCCTAAAGGTCCTTCAGCTATCTAAGTATACCAAATCCTATTAAGTTAGTTATAAACATGCTTTAAGTCCTAGGGTTCACAGCCTCGTTGTTGAACGGAGTGCCTTTAGTTTAGTATTTTGGGATTGACTGTCTACAAAAGTATAGCTTCTCTTTTTCAAAACCAAGTAATTAAAGAACTCCTTTTTAAATTAGTGCACCTTTAATTTATTGAGAAATCCACTGCCATAAGGTATTTGCTCTCTATAGACAATACCCTTACTAAGCGCCCGTTACCCTTTATAGCTTTAAGTGGACCCAGATGGAAGGACTCCTGGGATTTTTATACCATGCCCCGTAGAGGGCCCTATGGCACAAGTGGGTACTCCGAATCAGATAAAAAGTTAGCTTTTTAAGCGGTCTACCTCGGGAACTCTACCGAACCGAAAGGTTTTGTTGTTAGTAAGCAGAGGAATACTTGTAATAAGGGATTACTAAACTAAATAGGGTGCAGGTTTAATATTTAATAACAAGGGGCTGCTAAAACTTCTTTGGATTATAGGGCTCAGTGTCAAGTCAAGGAGATCTTTAGTTATAGCTTTTAGTTACATATCTAAATTATAGTTCACTACGGCTTTAGTTTTATCTAAAGAATTCCCAATTAAGTTTGTAAGCCTTTTTCTATTTAAAAAATTCTTTAGTAAGAGTCCGGATTTACATTATAGGGGAACTCTTTTAGTTAAAATACCAGAAATTTCTAGACTTAATCGCATAAAACCCCGTAAGCCTTTTACTCTATTGGAACCTTTCTTCTTATGGAAACTTACAGCCCCTTGTTTTTTTAAACAAGTACTTAGGTTGGTATAAAACAAAAGCTCTTATCCTAACAGAGAATTAAAACATATTTTGGGGGTTCAATAGGAAATAGGTAATAAGAACAAAAAAGCGATGCCACTACTAGCTATGAAGTGTAAGAGTCAAAGTCTTGTACCTTAATTTGAGTGTCCTTTTAGAAAAGGATACGCGGCTCCTGTATAAGATATCAGATCTCTATAGCAGTTATAATAGTACCAAGGCAACCCCCGGATTAGGCCTTTGATATAAGTTGCAGCCTCTAAACTGACTATCTAGAAGCAAAAGGAAAGCTTTTGTATCGGGGCGAGTCTTAGAAAAAGTCTATAGGGGTCCCTCTTGCTACTAAATATTAGTAATATAAAAAGAAAAGAACTGACAGAGCCTCCTCTCTATTCTAGTTGCCTAACCTGTGTACTACGAAATACTTATGCTTTGAAAGTAATTTGTACAACAGCGTTACCCTTGGAGACAAGGAAAAACTATCCCGTGGATATATTGGCAGAAGCATAAAAAGGAATGCACCCAAGTGTTTACAGAAGATTTTAGTTTTATTGCTTTTGCTGGATTCCTTGTTGAATTATAAACAAATAAAATTCCTTACTTCGCTTTGGAGCTAGAGAAAACCCTTTTAAACATAGTACACCCGGGGCTATACTTCTTAAAAATGGGAGATACACTACTATTTTGGGGCCCTTTACTCGCGGGTAAATCTTTCGAGAATTATCGATTGCTATAGCTTTTGAGGCATACTCTACTAAATACTAAGGAGGGTGTGTATAACTAGACATAACTGCTCTAAAAGGAACTCGGAGTTACACACCGGCAAATCTCTTGATTGAAAGCGGAAGATAAGCAAAAAAAAGTATCCGGGTCGAGAATTCATAAAGTGGATCCTCTATATACTAACTAGAGTTGATAAAGAGCATTAAGCGGGTTTTACCACGAAGGCCAACAGATCTAGTCTAGGTTGCCTTATTTCTTATTATCTTGTATCTCGCAGCTAATGCATAAGAACATATCTAAATGGACTCTTGTAAAATGACTTGGAATTCAATTCCTTATTAGTTAGTAGACTTACTTAATACCTAAAACCCTTCGGATTCTCCTTCTATTAAGAGCTGTAACCTTTGTACCTTTAATCTTTCTTGTTTTGATAGCCATATTTTTTGTAAGACCTCTCTTATGTGCTATTATACCCCCAACTCCTATATCCTATTTTTCGTTAACTAGATTGGGAAAAAAGGAAACCTTTCATTTTACTTGACCGGAAATTCCTTTGTTAGCTTTAGACCTAGAAGAAACACAACAGTAGTTAGTCTCTGTTTCTTAGAACTTAATAGCTAGAGCTAGACACCTACTCTCTTTTCTTTATTTGTAATACCTGGACTCTTCCGTATCCTAAGAGAGCTATGCATTTCCTGTAGACTGGAGTTACTGTATATAGTGTACTTTTGCAACTACGATTTCTTTCCATAGGGTTGTATTATAGTTCTATTAGCCGTATTACTCTTATTTAGATACTTGTTAAGGGATGTACCTACATTTGTTTCCTAGTTTACCTATTTTGCGTCAATATATACTAGAAATCAGAAACTCCAGAGGTATTAAAGGGATCTTTACAAATAGCACATTTCGCTGCCTAGCTTTAGAACTAAAATCGGAAACCTAGAAAAACACAGGAATACAGAGGTTTTAATCCCAGAAAACTTGAGTAAAAGGTTGATTAGGAGAAAGGTTTCAAATTGTAAAATAATAGGCACAAGGAGCTATCAAAGACCCTTAGTTATTCTTTTTTAGTTGTGACCTGATTTGGCTCCTTTTTGGCTCTCTATCTATGGTTTCCCGAGGACTCGCTAAAGTAGTTCCGGCCAGTCTTTTTCTCAAATTAACAGAGTTCCCATCATTCTACAGGTTACACGAGTGCTTTTCATTTCCTTTTTCCAGCCCCACGATAACAAGGGGTGCCCTCATAATAGGAGTAAACTTAAGAAGGAATATAACATTAAGGGAGCTCCCGCGCATATCCAGTTAAAAAGTATATTGTAGAAATCTCCTAATTAAGGCTTTAGTCATAAAATTCTCGGCTAATCAGAACCAAGGCTCTCGTAAAATGAGAAGCCAGTAGCTTGGTGGAAGAAAAACTTACTTTATATAGTATAGACAAAAACCTAGAGAAGTAAAAGTCAATATATAATCTAAAGCGAGGCCTAAAACTTTTTAATTAGTGTATCTCGTACCTTACTGGTTACGGAATACAGCGCATTAAATTAAAAAGGGTACAGTAAGTTTCGCAGTTCGGAATCTAATAATATAAATAATGGATCGATCCCGGGTACACGGCAGTAAATATCTCTATTTCGATTGATTGTATGTACTGAAAGTACTAAGTATTCGAGGCCTTTCTTAAGGTAAAACCCCCGCGCGGGGTACTCTTTAAGGGACTCCCAAACCTCTTTTTCTACTATCCGGATATCAGGAACATAGTGGTTTGCTCTTTTTGTGGTAATAAGAAATATAATTTTGGCGTAGGGATCCCTTGGTTTTCGTTTACAAGTAGCAATATTTTTAACTCCAGCCTTGCTATGAATTTTAAAACATAGCCTCCCAAATACTATATTCTAATTTTTTGAGGTCTAACTCCTTATAAGAATTTTACTGAGGTCAAGAGTTTTGGATAAGGTCTCCAGAATCGGAAAGAGAAGAACGCTTTAAAGTTAACTAGAATAAAATATTAGGTCCCGATTTTTTAATAAAAACTCGCTTTTTTTGTACTACTAAAGCGCAATTGAATCCTTTTGTCTTCAGAGACTTAAGTGTAAGTGGTTTCTTTGTACTACTGAAAAGTTTTTTTAATTATTAAGAACTCGAATTTCCTTGAATTTTTTACTAAAACCAGTGACTAACCCTATAAAATATCCTTTATTTATACAACACAAGGAATTTAATTATATATTATACGAATTGCTTTTGGTACTACGGATAAATACAGCCGTATATTCTGTTGCTGGTAGCGCCGAAGATCTTGGAATTTTTTTGTATATACATTCGCAGCTAACTATATTCTCGCCCCTACTCTTAAAACATTCCTCAGGTTTCGATATCAAAATTTCGGGAATATCGTGGCGGCTCGTATTGAGACCGGGAATTACTTAATTAAGATAAGAAATCAAAAAATATAGTTTTCTATTATCCTAAATATCTACATAAATCTACTATCTACAATTAGAAAAAACCTTACGTGGACGAGCTTGCTTAACCCTTATTATGCTTTTTGTGCTTAATTCCTTATAGATTCATGTAGTATCTAATTGGGGTTGTTGAGGACTTTTTAGTATTTTCAGCTACAATATTTTATATCCTACACAAGGAGTTTGGCGGATAGACAAGTCCGCAAAAAGGTGCATGTGCTACTAACTAGGATCTAGATACTGTATTTCTAAAGAGAAAGGTGAGGATAAAGTTAAATATAAATAACTTCGTCTTTGAGTAACATCCTTTTTGTTGTCTTATAAGTTTTCGAGAGCAATGTATGCGTCGTTTTTTGTCTTGATCTAAGTTGTAACTACTCCCCTTTTTATTCTACAGCCAAACTTCTTTTTTGAACTATTAAATTCCCTATTACTATCTAGTGGAAATACCTGTGGGCTCCTTGACACACACTCAGGAGAGCTAAATTCAAAGAAGATCTTTAATATTAATTAGCTTTGCGCAAAAACCAGAAGAGGATAATATCTTTTTGTAAGCTAATACTCTGGAAAGTGAATAACTTTTAGAATGCGAGTTCGGATGAAGCTAATTCTTAGGCTTTTTTTAAGAAAGTTATATAATTACATCCTCGTATGGGGTCTTCTCAACTGCCGCTAAAAAAATTTAGATTTAATACGAGGCTTTTGGTTACTCTAGCTTTTTGGGGTAAATACCTTGTGAATTTTTTTCCATTATACTGATAAGGGTAAGGCCTTTGTCCTTGTCTTGTAAAGAGCTCCTTTTTGACACCAAGTTATAGCGTTTCGTAAATAAAAAAAACTAGAAACCACATAAAGCTTAGTTAAAGGTCCTATTTATGAATACTTGTTTGAGCGTCTCCTTTCATAAGGATACCCCTTTTCTCCTACAAATTAGAATTATACTATATGTTAACTTATTTTTAATTCATGATTTTTGTGGGTAGTACCTTTCGAGGCTTCTTTTTTCCAGGGTCTCCTGAGTTCTTAAGAGAGTCCCCTATTGCTATTGTAAGCATAATTTTAAATAGGCAAAGCTCTTGTTATATCATATAGTTTAGACTCTTTAATTTAGTATACCGGAGTAGAGTATATAACAAAAGAAAGCTATGATTTATCTGATAAATACTTTTTGTCTTGAATTTTAATGTCGTTTTATCAGTTATTCCTTATTTTTCCCAGTATTCGCTTGATCTACGGAAACACTTAGACTCTTCTGGGGCTTTTCGGGTTCCTTATACCTTATCTAGGATATAGGGTGTGTAATGCAGAGATTTCTCATAATTGCAATTCTATATTTCATCTCTACTCTCGCGCTAGGCTATAGGATACTCTTTAAAAAGCTTATACTCCTCACTAGACTAAAAGTAATATTAATAGAAAACTCTTCCTTTTTAATAAAGATAAAGCATTCACTTTACTTTCTTTTTCTAAAAAGTAGTAATCGCATCGCAGAAGCACAACCCAGCCCAGGATGAAGTACGCTTAATTTTAAATGCGGGAGCTCCTTATATTGATTGGAAAAAGTATACCTGCGGACTCCTGTATTAGTTACCGGATAATCAAAGGGGATAATATTAAGACTTTATATAATTGAAAAGGGTGCCCTGTTATATGGATTTGTTATAAAAAAAAATATCAGATTTATCTCGAGTAAGGTGAGCCGCAAGCTAGGTAAATACGTTAAACTGTTCAGACTCCTCTTTCTTTTTAAAGTTTTTCCATTTCATATAGCAGCAAAAAGTTCAGAAACAAATTAAGGTATAGTAAGATAACTTAAAGAAGTCAATAGAAAAACAAAGACAAGAGTAAGAACAAGAAGACACTAGCTACAAAAAGAACAAAAAACTTAACAACATAGAACAACTAGATACATTAGCTCCATTATCCTATAACTCTTTCCTATCCCTATTATCTAGTTAGTATTCCTATTATTTATCTTCTACTATAACTATCTATATCTCTTATAAATAACAATTAAAGCAGCAAAGAAGGAGAACAACTAGTAACTCAAATGACATATAACATAACAAGAAGTAGAAGTCATTTAAGAACAAGAGAAGAAGCAAGTAAGTGAGAACAAGAAGTCTAGTGCTGTTGTGTGTGTTTGTACGTGAATGGGTATGTTCTATTACACTACATCGACCTCCCTCGGAAGCTTCCGTCGGTAACAAAGACTATACCTTTTTATAGTTAAGGCACTACCCTCTTAAATTAGTAGTTTAATCGGGAATATCTTTATTAGTTTTTAGGACTAGAAAGACTAGGGCATCTTTCTAGTCTAGCGTATTTTCTTGAGTATCTTGGTTAAAGAAATTACTTCCTGCTGCTTATAATTGTAAAAGTTTTCTAACGATCTCTATAGGGAATTGGTTTTTACATACAGAAATAAGTAAAGGATTCCTTTCATAACTCTAAAAGCCAAAGGTGTTGGACTATGAGTTTAAGGAGTTTAGGGAATTTTAAGAATGAGTAGCTAAAAGAGTCCGGTATTGAATCAAACTTAAGAATAAACTTGTTATAAGAAAAAGTATTTCCTAGATTCTATGGATTCCTACCGTTATACTTAAGTGCTCTCTATATACTCCCAGGGGTATCTTACTTTCCGGAATTTTAAACTAACAGGTGGAAAAAAGCCTTCTTAGATTGCAGACTTTTTTACTTAGTTATAATAATTCTTTCTCTAGCAAAGCTAACTGTTAATTTGTTTGACCTTTTTTGAGAATAATTTCCTTTCGTTTATTCTGTATCTGAATTAAGGGATAATTATAGTTACACAGTTTTTAGAGAAAAAGAGACTCATACCCGCCGTTTTGACTGACGCCTAATCACTTCCTTTTTGAGACCCGAATTCACTGCACCCTACGGTGCGGGTATTACACTTACACTCGATTCAGACAAGAAAAGCAGGCTTTCATTCTATTTACATTTGTTTTATTAGGGATTTTATTCCTGTTCTATAACTTATAGCTCTTTATTAGCAAGGTAATCCTTTAAGCAACCCCTATTTAGACTTGAGATCTAGGAAAGTTTTTCCTTCTTATACTATAACTTTAATTTGGTAATCCCGTTATTTTTATCTTGTATAGAAGTAATTGGTAGTAATTATTAGGTTTAGTAAGAGGAATTCCTTAGCTAACACTATCATAGGATTGAAACTTAGTAAAGTTGATTATACAAAACCTCTTACCGACGGTAACGTCGAGAAGGAGGTTAACGTTATAGGTATTTTTTATGATAAACAGCTAAAAAGTAGATAAACCGTTACAGGGTACCTAAACCGCAGATAAAAGAAAGGTTTTATATAAACTTCGGGATTATTCGATTTCATTTGTATTCCTTTTTCTAAGCTCTAAGCTCATTTTTAAGTTTTTAAATAAGGTAAGTAGTTGCTCTTTATGTTCCTTTGTTTCCCAATCTAAAACGGCTAAGCTAAGTATAGAATTAAGAAGGTTATTTTTTTATTTCCCGGGCAGGTCCCGTGTAATAAAGTTTGACACAAAGTTAAAAGGATCTCCTTGATGGATGCTAGTTTTCTGAAGGAGAGTCTAATATGGAACCAAATTGCGGGGTACCCGGGATTGCGTTTTAGTGCACAGAAATGACCGTACAATTAGCTCTGTTATTCTTGTAGTACTTAGTACAAATTTTGAAAGTATAAATAAAACCTTAAAAAAAAGTAATAATAGGAGTCTCAAAGGAATAAAAAGTAGTAGAAAATTCCTATTTATTTAAATAGTTAAAAGTATTCTATTTCCTGTTTAGTAAGCTAAGAAACTAAAAGGAAGGTGTCTAGCTAATAAGGAGGAGTTAGATTGCGAGGGGTATTCCCCGGTTTCCAATAAGGTAAATCTGGAACTTTTAATTTGTTTTTCTTTTATTCTGGATTCTGTGAAATAAGTTAAGGAAGGCTTTTTTTAACAATGTAAGCCGTTAAAAGCCCTTACAAATTTTGGTGTATTGTTTGAAATGAATAAAGTTTTGTTGCTCTTGGGGCCCTGTTTCCAATCCAAGTAGGAGAGGTAAAGCCCTAAAGCTAAGGGTAGAGGTTTGGGTTTATTCTCCTTTACGAGCCCCTTTTAATAAGGCAGGGGGAGTTAAGTTAAAGCCTGTTTTTCCTGTCAGTGTTGGCATAGTGTAAGGTTGACTATTCTAATTACTACTTGCCTCCTTCACTACGCTCCAGTAAGAGTCAATATCTCCTATAAAATTAAGATTCTATCTGCTAAACGTCCAAAGACCCGGAGGAATATGCCTTATAGAACAACTATATATCATAATCTATAACTAGATATTATTCCATATCCACAACTTAACGTACATCTATAATACGAGTTCCTATTTCTTCTATTTCCTAACAAAAGGGAAGACTCTAATAAGTGTCCATGGAATACTAATACCTATAAAGAAGAATCTTAGTAACATTAGAGCTAGAGTTATTATCAGGAAAGGTGGGGCCCCTACTCTCTAAGTAAAACTCATAAGAAAAGAAGGTAACGAAGTTAAGAAATCCCCGGGTTTTTTTAGTAGTGAGTGGGGAAAATCTAAGGTATAATTTGAGGTCTGATAGAAAAAAGGGTCTGAATAAGAGAATTAAGAAAATGGTTTTAGCTATGAGTAAAATACGGAATAAAGCAAAGCCCTCGAGAAGATTGGTCTTTTTTAGACTAGATTAAGAATAAGAAGGTTACAGGTTTTTAAGAAAAATTTAGGAGTTAAGAAAACGGGTAAGCAGTTGATGGTAGTGATAGGTATTCCTGTTCTATCTAATACACGTACTACAATAGCCTTCCTCGGTACCCTTCGGTCGGGAACATGAACCCTTTCCAATCCTTTTTAGGGGTATATCCTCTTTTAATGATAAGAACAGAGAACAAGAGGAATATAGCCTTACCAACTATAGGAATCAAGAAAAAGACCCTTAGGATACTCAGCACAAATCTAATCTCAAACAAGTAATACACTTTAAAGAATAGTCTTTAAAGTCAATTCAGAAAGGTAAACTCCCTAACCAGTATCTATTAACAAAGGAAATACCAATAACCCAGGAAAAGGGCTGTTTTATATGAGTTTAAGAATCGAGAAAACAAGGTCCGTCTATAAACTTTAATTATTAATTAAAGTTTTTCCTTCTCGTACTTGTGCCTTACTAATAGGTAACTGCTTGATAAAATATCTCTTAGGAATTCCCGGGGAATATAAAAAAGTTATAGGTTCTAATCTCACAAAATTCTGTCGTCAGGTATTCCTTATGGGTTAGCCGGTTAACGAGAATGGGGATGTAGAATCAGTAATTCGTAGAGACAGCGAGTCGGGGTCCACTCTGAAGGTTGGTTTGCTAGTCTGAAAGTAAAGTTTTGTGGGATTATCACCTTTTTGAGTTCCTAGTTAGAGTGTTCTCAAAAAAGAGGTTTGTACTAAAACGAGTAATAGTGGTAGGCAGTAAACTAGTGAGAAAGAGTACAAGTATAGCTCTTCAGTCTTAGAAATGCTGGCTGGGAATACTGATACAGAGCTAGATTTAATTTAAGAGGAAGCTAGAGTTAATAAAAGGTGTTTGCAGATAGAGACTTATAAAAGAATTCAGAGATACGGAGTCAAGGTTCTAAGAATTCAAGTTAGAAGAGTTTCGCAAAATTGGAATTCCTTGTTACAGAGCAGGGGAACGAAGGTATGCACAAGCTATTAAGGAGCTGCAGAATCCAGGGGGACCGAGTTTCGGAAATAGTAGAAGTTGCGAAGCCCTTAAGTAAGAATAATTCTGGGATAGCTTTGGAGAAAGTTATGCGGGTTCCGAGCACTCTATTTCAAAAAAGGTGGTATGGAAAAAGCTTAAACGAGATTTTGTATCGAAAGTCTTTACTGAAAAGTCTCTTATCTCGCTCTAAGTTTTCGTTTTTACTGAACCGAACGAGGTTTTATTTACAAGGTGTGAAACAAAGTCACTAAGTTTTATTTTAATAGGAAGAATCCCAGTTATTTAGTAGGAGCACAAAGTCGAGTTCTCTAAAGCTAGGATCCTCGTAAGTATAGCTAGACTCGAATCAGAGGATGAGGTCTTAAGATAATAAAAGTAAAGCGGGGTCTGAAGGTATTATGAAGTTAAGGGAGTAAAAGTAAAACATAAGTAAAGTTTAGTAAAATAGAAGCACCTATCGAAGCTTGTTCCTTGGTTGACTTTTTAAGCATAGGTTTTAGGGATACAACCCATATACTTGTATAAGCCGGGGGGTTTCACTTGCTTCCCGATCTAGCTAACAAAGAAAGATTGAATCTATTCTCTATAAGGCAAGCAACTCCGAATGATATTATATAGTAAAAAGTACGCAAAACGGGTCGAAGGGAACTCTATCGAAGTACCTCAACAGCATAAAAATGACACTATAGTATAGATATAAAAGTAAGGAGTCCTTATTCTTTTCATTGAAAGTGGGTCTCTAGAATTATGAAACCAGATAGAGATCTAACGTAAAAAGTTGGCGGGTTCATTTCTGCTTTATCGCATGGAAATGTTCTTACAACTCGTTTTTTCTATTGTTGTAAGGAATGGTTTGTATTGAAAGTAAGAAGTTTCCTGTAAAGTAAAATAAAAAAGGATAGACATAGGGTAAGCCGGTCTTCTCTTGTCAGGGATTCCTTATAGAGGTTAGGCTGCTTCACGAGACTCTTCCATTTCCAGTTAAAAAAGGAAAGATGAAGATAAGTCATTTCGTTTGTACTGATGAGTAGGGAATTTCTATAGGGAGGCTTGAGAGTAGGAATCTGCTTCCCTTTTCTGGATTCTATTAATAAGAAATGAGAATGAGCGGGAGTTTTTAGTGTCTATAAAGCAAAGTCAAAGAGTTCTAAAGTAAGTTTTGAAGTGGGTTAATTAATAAAAAGAAGGTAGAAAGTAACACGATAGTTGCGGGTAGGGCCTTTAGGAATAGGAAAGGCAGAGCCCAGATAAGTTAAGTAAAGAGGTCGGTCTCTCAAGTAAAAGGTAAATAGGGGACACAAGAAGTAGGTCTAGTTCATAAGGTTGAGTTAGTGGGGCGCAGTAAAGGGTATAGATCTGAAGAAGCAAGCTCAGCAAGGCTAAGAAGAGTAATAAGTTTTTTTGGTTATAAGGTTGTACTCTGTGATTAAGAGGTTTCCAAGTAAGTAGGTTAAGCAAAGTCATTCAATTCAAAAGGAAAGATTGACTCTCTAAATAGGCCGAACGGGGAAACCCGGTTACTAGGCACCTAAAGTACAGAGAAATGGGATTCTGGATATTCGGATATTCAGCATAGTAAAGGGGTTTTTTTAGCTCTGAGTACTTCCCAATAGAGACTATTAAAGAGTTGTTTCCTAGATAGATTCAGATTTTAAAGGAGTTCTAGTAGGTATAGTATTATTGTTAGGGAAGAAGACTGGTTTTCTCTCTTAAGCCCTTCCAAAGTAAGCAATTCAAGAAATGTTATAGTAAATCTTGATGGTAAGCGGGTGGGACCCTTAATCGGTACCTACACTGGTGATAATAGACATTCTAGACATTATAGATAGATCAGAAAACTTAGGGTTGTTTGAATGAGCATTCCTATTTCTGAGCTTTTATTGAGTATTTAAGGTAAGTAGTTTGCTAGTTATGCCTGTTTCCGTGTTTCAATTATAAGCTATGTAGGAGCACTCTGAAGTTGTTTTCTTATCGGCTTGATCTAGTGTCTTGAGTTCCCACCACAAGGAGATTCCCTGGTGTTAGTTAAGGGGATTCCTATTCCTATATAGAGTTCTAGTACTTATCCTCAGTCCTCTTTTTATTGAAATTCCTGTAAAAGAAAAGGTATAAATTAAGCGGGGTTTTTAGTAACGAAGTCCATTCTGAAAGCTAGACAGGTTTCCTAGTTTTATGAACGTGTTATTGGGGTTTGAGCCCTTTTGGAGTTACTGTACTTCTATATTAGATTCCAGTTAGCCCTAGTTCTAATTCTAAAGTAATTGTATTGTGAAGTAGGTCAATAAAAATAAGGAAGATAGTAACCCGATAGCTCCGGGGAGAGCCCAGATAAGTGAAGAAGTTAGCCTCTCAAGTAAACCGACTCGGATGCAGCTCTTGTTTCTAGGGTTCCTATTGAAGTTTGTACTAAAAAGAGACGTTGATAAAGAGTACAGGTCTAGCTCTCAGTCTGAAAAGTTATGAAAGCAAACAAAGAAAGCTAGTAGGGATTCTAATAGGAAATATTAATTATAAGAGCCCCAAAAAGTCCAACCCTCGATAAAGTAAAGAGCTGATAGTAACTCAAACCCCTTTCCACTGTGTAAAATTGAGTTCCTGTTTAGTAGGTTTCCAGCTTCGTATTGAGGGAGTTTCGTAGCTAGTAAGAAGGGAGGTGGATTCTAAGTCAATTCAATTTAGCTAGGGGGCTCTTATTTGTTAAAGTAGATAGTCCAGTTTCTAAGTGGGTTAAGTTCTATTATTTAAGTAGAAATTAGGTATAAAGAAAGATAAAAGGAAGCAATCCGAGAAGTATATAGGAAATCCTGATGATAAGTAAATAGGTCAAATAGGGCGCCACCTGACCGAGTCTCGAAACTGAGGATAGCTGGCATTATAGATATAAAAATGAGGGCTGTTTGCTTTTATCTGCATTCCCGTTCTCTTAGCTTTGACTGTAGAAAGTACTTGATTTCTTTAAGTAGTTGCTCGTCTTGCTTCCTAAAGCAGCTGTCAAGTAGTAGAGCTATAAAGCCAGGGTTTCTAGAAAATGTATTCAATCGAACACAAAAGGCTCATATGCAAAAAGCGGGTTGCTGAGTAGGTTAGCTTTGGTTTCTAGATTGAGTAAGTTTGATAGGGAGGTGAGACCCTTTCGGTTGTTCTAGAACAGGAATTTTGGTAAATTGAAGTAGTTACTATAGTGAACGGGTTGTCAATAAGCAAGGGAATACAGGCTAGCTTATAAGTAAAGGGAAAGTCACCGAGGAAGTAGTGCTATGGAATTATAACCTGTTACTTTGTAAATATGTCAAATTTTCTCTTAGTTAGTTAAGGGGTCAAAGGAAAGCCTTTTTCTACAAGCAATTTCTAAGCGAGTCTCTTTCGGAGTAGGAAGAATAAGAGTTTTTAATAGGAGCACAAGGAACCTTCTCTATTTAAGTCAAGCTCAAGGTAGGTAATAAAGTAGCCCTCAATCAAGCTGTTTCCGGTAAAGAACTAAGCAGTTTTGTTTTCTCGTCTAAGACTCGTTTTTACAGGATATTCGTAAATTGGGTTTCGATTTCCTTCATTTTCTTTATTGGACTCCGGGCTTTTTAGGGATTTGGCTAGTAGATATAGAGTCTGACAAGTGTTCCGGGATTCTACAAGTCTCTTAGGGATTGGAGTTTTCCTTAGTTGGATAGAGGGCTTCCTTTAAACAAGGGTTGGATAAAATTCTTTATAAATTATAAAGTAAATAGGGTTATCGCTAGGGGATTTTAGGTTTTATTGGGAATCAAGTTTCTAAATAGGTTCAGTTCTACCTATTATTTAAAGTAAGTGGAAATTCGGTTTTATGAAGATACAGAGTTCTGGTATCAAAGGTCTAGGTTCTGTAAGGGCGTGAGATCTCCGGGAAAGTAATGGTTGCAACAATCTAGTTCAGAAGAAGGTATGACTAGAGCCAGAAAGAGTTATGAAAGTAAGATCCATTGGCTATAAGTAAGAGATCGGGAATTGAAGAAGTTGCTGCTTTTGTCTTCCTTTGTTTTCGGTAAAGAGTATATAACTCAAGTGAAAGGGGAGGCCTTCTTACTCTTTCTAGTTAGAGGTTAGTATATAAAGAGGGAGTCTGCTTTTCTGTATGGCAAGGATTCCTATTGCTGGATTTTGTTCTATAGAGTAACAGTACTTAAACTTAAGAAACCCCTGAAAAAGGAAGGGGATTCCTGTTGTAGCTAGTGTCTTAGTTAGTTATGTAATAGAGAGATATTCTAATAGGTTTCTTTCTTATAGTTCTTATAGATATAGGTAGTATAGATAGGTGTTCTTTTACTTTTATTTACTTTCAGGGTTTCAACGAATGAGATGTATCTTGGTTGCTCTTTCTTGTCCTCCCCGGTCTAGCTAACAAGGCTAAAAAACCTATTAGAATCAGGCGGTAAATATGTCGAATAGGGAACATCCTACTTAAAGGGCACCCAAACTATACTCTAAAGAAACTGCATTCTAGATAGTAACTATATAAACTTCGGCGCGATTCCATTTCATTTGGATTCCATTTTTCTGTTCCTCTCTTTGATATTCTGTCTTTCTGTCTTTTATAAACCCGGATTTGATTAGCAAGACAAGAGAAGGAGTAGGCGTAGCTTAAGTAAGGAAGAGGGCCCCGGATGTCAGCTTCTTGAAAACGACTCCCCTTCTGTTAGTTTCGTTTTAGAGAGAGAGTAACGGATTTACTGCAAAAGATCTAGATATAGAGCTCTTGGGTAGGTTTGTTTTCCTTTGCTTTGTTGTTTAAGATTCTCTATTCTTGTATTCTTCTTAGGAGCGTTAGTCTTTGTACTAGGCCTTATTAGAGGAGCTATAGAGGTAATAGTAAGAGTCATAGCTATACCTACAGGGGAGGCGGTAATGGATTCTTTCTTACTGTACTTGATAGTCTTATAGGAGTGTTGTTTAGTATATTAGTATTAAGGAGTTATGTAAGATAGTCTAATAGGTAACAGATATAGGTACTAGTAGTTGTTCCTTTTTGCTTTATAAGTCTAGGGTTTTTCCTCAAAGCTCTATGTATTTAGCGTTAGGGAGGGTGAAGCCTTATTAAGTATAGGGGGAGTGGAAGATATTCAAGATGTACTCTAAAAGTCCCTATTTGGATTGGAAAGTAAAAAAGTAAGAACTTTTGTAACTAAAGTTACCTACTTTTTTCTCAAAAAAGAGGTATAAAATCCAGTACTTCAAGAGGGATATGCTCCTTTTTTCGTGTTCATATTTCGACTACGAGAAAAATCCTCAACCCACATTTAGCTAAGGGATGGGTCTTTAATTCTAGAAAAGTAGTAGACCCTTATACGTAAAACTCCTCAAAAATAGAAACTTTGTAATGTTTTTATTGAAATTCCTGTAAAGGGTAGTTATAGCGTAAGCCGGGTTTCCGCAAACAAGGGTTGTGAGTAAGGGAGTCTATCCCGAATAGGGGGTTTTCCTAGTTAGCAAGGGATTGAGGATGAAACCAAAGAACCTCGAACTTACTGAATAGACTTTATCAAAAGTTCCAGATACTAAGCAACCCCGGCTTGAGGCTTATAGAATTGAGATTTCCTATGTTTTAGAATCCCCCGGTAACTCAGAAGAAAGCCTTGGCTGTTAAGGAACAAGACTTACTAGAACTCGATATAAAGTAGAGGACAATACCCTTGAAGTATGTAGTATTCGGGTGGTAACAATCCATAACGAACCACTACAAATACTTTAAAGAAAAATAGGAGTTATGCTCTGCTTATCATAAGTGCTGCGAAGTAGAAGCTAAAGAATATCAAAGGGGCTCCCTTTAAGTTAAGGGCACCCAAATGAAAGGCTCTTTTTAAATTACGTAAGAGGGATTTTTTCTTTATTTACAAGTACAAAGAAACTCCTCACAATATTAATGAAAACTTTGCTAAAGGAGTAGTAACCAATCCATATGACAAAAGACTTAGGATCTTGTACTTCAATGTTCTGTTGCTAAGCACAATTAAGTAAGATTTTGAGGGGGCCGCTACAAAAAGCAAAAGGTTTACTCGAAATATCTACTATAATTGCTTTTTTAGACCCTTTAGAAGCTCCTATTCCTATTATCCGATATGACTTACGAATTTCTCTTTCCTTGTTAACTTTAGTATCTTTATTTAGGGAACAACAACAGAACTCTTTATATCTCTATTACGTACCTATTAAGTACTTTATTATATAAGAGAAAGAAAATGATATAAGACTCGGGGTATCTCAATACTGTCTTATACAAAATTTAGAGTGCTTATAACCTTATCGAGATGCTCTCTAGAGCTTTTTTTTCTAAGTATAGACAATTGCTGTGCGGATCTAACTCAATTGGTTAGTTTTTTATTTCATCTGTATTCGCGGGACACCCCTTAATCAGATGAAAAAAGAACCCTTATTCTGTTGAGAGCCCTAAAAAAAAGGATGTAAGCAAGAAGAAGCCCTATAATTTGGATAAAGAATAAAAAAACTAAATGAGAAAGTAAAGCCAAAGCCTAAGACTCTTTTTGTAAATAAAAAATACCTGACAGCAGTAAATCGAGGGGTTCTTATCAAATCTGTTTGGATATTTAAGTACTAGTTGAAAGGCGTACCTTTTGTTATATGAGATCTTGGCTTGATGTGAGGCAAGTTTAGCTTATGGGAAAGGGTCCTAAGTTCGGGTACTACTAAGTTTCTTTTTGCTGGGGCAAGTTCTTTAAAGGGTTTTTATGGGTGCAATCTCCTAGTATAATTAAGCGTTGACTAAGGATTTAAGAAGTTACAAAAGAAATTCTCTCGAGTCACTTACTTTATATCACAATTCTATTACAGGAGTCCTTTTTTTATATTGAATTTACTTTAGACTCTTCGCCTCAAACCTTGTTTTATTATAAATAAGGAGTCTGCTTATTCCATTCCGTGCAAGCCCTGGTCTCATTTTTGATAAAAAAGAACTCCCTTACGTTTCCTATGACAAATTCCTGCCCGGTTTATATACACAAAAAGAGTATCCTTTTTTGTTGGTTAGATGGATTCTCGTTAGATGCATGCTTTTTTGTAACCCGTTGAATAAGAAAATCCAGAAAACTTTAGTAATTATTTGTTATATTTCTCTTTTTTTGGATCCGGGTTTTAAGAATAAAAGTAAGTGCTTATAAAGACACCTTAAAAAGAAAAGCTCGATGTTAAGTAAAGGAACGCCCTATCTTATCGATAGAGTTTGCTCATAAATTCTTTACAAAAGGATTGCCCCCTTTCTTCTATACCAAGCACCTCTTTCGTATCTAAGCGCTAAACCCCCTTGCACGGGTAAAAACAGAGAAAATCTCACTACGCATTTCAGATGGATCGGAATGTTGTGGAAACAAAAAAGTAAGTACTATCTAAAATCTAAAAGAATAAATTCATGACTGTACTCGGATAGTTAGGAATAAAAGTACGCCTTTTAATCAAGGATATAAGAACGGGGTTGGAGTCAAAATAGACAGATATTCCGAAACGGCTTTTTCTATATGTGTCGTTGGTTCAAAACGAGTATACTAGATACTAGCAGGTGTATATACATCCAAAAATATTCCTTCTACAGAGAAGAATCGAAAAAAGAAAGATTTTTGAGGGTTCTCAAGAGTCGTATCCATTATTCTAAGGTTCTAATATGACAAAAAACACTTAAAGTTTAATGTTTCGCTGGTTAAATACTAGCTATTTCAAGTATCTACTAAGGCAAGGGCGTAAGGCAGAATAGTAACCAAATTCAGGTAGACTACCCGCAATGCTGAGATAGTTATTTATTTTAATTAGGGGAGTGCAACTCTCTTTTTGACTGATCTTTAGGTTTTTCTTCATCTCATAAAAGTTCTGTTTAACTTGTTTGTATAAATTTATTTCATTACCAAGGTTTGACAAATAAGAAACTTATATATAACTGCAAAAAGCACTCTTGCCCTTCCTTTATACACTTAAATACTTGTATTGTCGAATACGTTTTTAAGAGAAGGAATTCTTAGCGTAACTTTAGTCTTTTAAATAAAAGGATCTCAACTGGACCAATCTAGTCCACTAAATAAGAAAAGCATTAACCATAAATACAAAAAATAAGGAAGCATCCTTTTAGTAAACTTAACAAGGGACTCTTTGATCTGTGTGCTTTAAAGACTGACTAGAATCCATTTACTGTTTTTAGGATTGGTCTGAATGCTTTGATTGTACAGTAACAGTATTAGAAAAGGTTTCCTAGAGATTATTATTCCTTGTGTTTCTGCCAAACTTTTAAAATCCAATTTTTATGGGTCTTTTCTAACGGATTCCTTAGGTATCTTTTTAGGCTCCATAATAATAATGTTCACAACACAAATAAAGTGAAAACTTCTTTATTAGATATAAAATCTAATAGAAATTAAGCAATGCAAATGCAAATATTCCATAAAAATTGGATTTTAAATCTTATCGAGTTAATGTACTATCCTAACCCCATTAATCAGTTACTAATCTGAAGATTATGTTGTTTATTTTTTATAAGAGGACCCCTAAAACCTGTCTAAGTACAAGCTAAAAAGAAAAGAAACCTCTTAAGATAAGGGTCCACTAATTTAAGATAGTTATTAGCTGTTTTAGGTAAAAAGAAGGTAAGCTCGTTTACTAACTAAGATCTTGAATATTTGAGCATAAAGAATATATTTAAATTTTTCTTTACCGGTATTGAAAAAGCCTCCGGCGAGGGAACCTGGATTACTTAGAAAATGAAAAGGGTATAACAAAAGATCCACAAGTGCTAGTCGCCTGATTATGTGGCACGTTTAAGAACTAGCAGCGTCTTTGTCATTACATTCAAACAAATGTAACGTAACTTTACGGAAAATTCGCAGAGCTAAAAAACTCGTTTTATACAAGCAACCCTTTATTATACTTCAGTAAAAGTGGAGAAAAACCGCGTGCTTTTTGAAGGATAATCTTAAAAGAAAGTAAGGCTAATGCTCGTGATGTTATTAATTGTAAGTGCACGGAGTTTCGAGGTTGAATTAAACCTTGTCAATGTGTCTGGATTATCCATAAATTTCTTGTAGTTTTTGCACCTACATAGGGACTTCCTTTAAGGTAAACGCGCGTTTTTGAGAAATAGGTACTACATACAAAACCTAATATTATACTTCTTATCCAATTGAAGAGTAAAAAAGCTTACAAATCTGGATTATACAAAGGGCCCCACTAGTTCTATAAGTGTAGTAAAAAAAAATCCCTGTACATAACAAACCAATAAATTTCTATTTTCTTTTCTAAGGGCTTTTGATCAACTACATCAGTAAAGCATTCGCTTTCTCGAAGGGTGTTTCAAGCCAATTAAATTAATATATAAGGATGGCAGACAAGAAAAGCTCCGTGGGCACTCCTAGCTACGAATAAAATATAAAGTACCGGTTCTACTATAGAAAATAGGGGGCTGAACTGTGCCAATAAAAGCCAATTCTTAGAAGTCAAGTACTCTTTTTTGTGCTCTGCCTGATTTTGTATACTTCGTCTTAATAAATTTTACGGAATGTAACATAATTTTATATAGAACCCAGACTTTTTCTAAACTTTTAGCAACAATTCACTTAACCTTTCCTTTTTTATAACCTCCAAAGAGACACTTCGAAACCCTCTCGTCAGAGTTTTATTCTCCATCAGTTAGTAAAATACCTAAACTAAAGCGAACCTTTCAACCCTCTGTTTCACCGCCGCAAGGGGTACCTTGGCTTTTAGAAATCTTAATATTAGTCTAATAATTCCCGGCGGATCCTTTCAAAGGCTTGCGATGTATATAGGTATTGTATAGCACAACTAGAATTTATTTTCCGACAATCTTCCTGCCGAGTAAGGAACTCTCGAAATTTGTGTAATCTAACGAGGTTTTTTGCCTAAGTCTCACCAAAAAACTTGTTAAGTATGACTTACTTAACACGGAGTGCACCAGGCTTTCTTACTAAACGGCTTTTCAAAGGCAAACTTATCCTTGGGGAGGCTCCTGAGGAAGTTCTCCTTTCTTTACTTAACAAAATTCTACGGATTCGATGGGGCCTAAAAACATATATAATAAGTTTTCAAGGTAAAGGCAACCCTATTGACAAAGAGCCCGCTTGAAAAGGAGTTCCGTACGAAAAGTAAAAACACTGTGTTTGAAAAGGTCCACGATCCCCACTGAAATTTTCTTGGCTAGTGGTTTTTTTGTTTTTACTAATTTGAGTAAAACACAATATTAGAAGAGCATACAACCCAGCTAAATTTTTGCCGGACCTGGTAAATTGACTTTTTAAGGAGGATCCCTTTTTACGTTGTCAATTGTATCTATCGCCTAGAACCCTTTTTAATAGTGGAAGCACAAAGTTTCTTAGTATACTGATGTAATCTAGGTCACAATCCCTAAACATTATATAATAGTTTAGCGCCCGAGAAATTTTTCAAGGATATAGACCAACAAACTTCAGCACAACTATAGACTCAAGTTAAAATGCTACAGTTTTAGTACTGGGTTTCGGAGGAAAAGCTTACTATACCTGGGTTATAAAATTGCGAATTATAAGATCCCTCCACTCGGGAAAACTGAAATTATTATACCCGCACAATAACAGGAGCCCCTTGAAATTGAATAAGCAAAAGTATTTCCTCGACCAAACTCTTGTATGTAAATTTCCAAGTAAATTTCTTAAGATAAGCCTCCTCTAGGTTTAAGGAAAGGATAACCCTCTTCAGTATAGGATAAAAGGGCCCTTTTGAATCTGATTAAAAAAAGCAAGTTTATTTTTTATGAGCACAGGTTCCCTTTTGTTTTGTGCAACCGTATAGAGTCTCTATTTAGGGTTCTTTGAGTTCCAGAATTTAGAAATTAAACGCTTTAGACACAAACTTGAAGCATTCCTTCTTAGAATTCCAGGGATTTAGCTTCTCTTTCTTTATTTAGGAGATTCAAAAATCTACTGCAATTTTAATGATAGTGATCTTTTAATCTGTTTCATCTTAACAAAAGCTTCAATTCTGCTAGTTTTCTAAAAGCAGGGTATCAAAAAAACCTCGCAAGGGGTTACTTAAAACCTGTTTTATACAAAATATATATGTGTTTTACCCTTTTCTTAATTTAAGTTTCTTTGTAAGTTCTATAGAGAGGGTATATCCGAAGCCATAGTTATGACTCTCCTTGCAGCCTTACTAAATTAAAGGGGTTTTGTTTACAAGCTTTTTATATCCGGTATGTCCAAGAGTAAAAGCAATTCTGTACTGGGCTACGATCTAACCAGGGTTTTTAATTCACTTGTTTTTGTAACACTACAACTACAAATAAACTTATTTATTGTGAAAAAGCTTCTTTTCCTTCTAAAAAAGTATAAGCTAATTAGGGAATTCTCTGATGATGAAAACCTAGAGTCGTCCAAAGATTCCCGCAATGTCTTTTCTTCTCTATATCTGGCATCTATCCCTTAGTAGGTATCTATATTATCAAAATCTCAGTTAGAAGCTCTATAATAAAAGCACTTCATATTAGAGAAAGGAGGGTTTTTAACGCTTTTAGTAGGGAGTGCCTTGGAAATAAGAAGGCGTAAAAAAATTTTAATTTGTTTTGTGAAATTAAGTAACTTAATTATATAAGATATAAGAAACCCGGCCTTACTAGGGACTAGATTGCACTTGTAATTCCGTTCCTTTGATTCCTTTTTTTAGTATGAGCGCCTTTTAGTAAAAAAAACTTTTTTGCATCTCGAGTAACCTTAGAGCAGACGAAACTCTAAGGAATTCTTTTCTTAACAACGACTATTAAATATAGTATCAAACCTGCTCGAGGGGGTTCCGTGCAATACCCTATATTAGAGACTGCCTTCCTTACTGGACTAGTTCGCAATGCCCAGAGTTGGATCCTAGTACTTTTTTATAAACCTAAAAACTGTAGGCTTGCGGGATCCTTTTATAAGAGCATTTTCATAAACTGGAAAGGCTTAATTCACTAGCTGTGTAAAAAATGGCATAGGCCTCTCTGCTTGACTTTATACTGAGGTCGGAAATGCGGAATTTGGAGTATGCCCTTTTTTGAAACAATACTCCTTAAAATATACTTTGGCTTACGCTACCTCAAAATTTGAATGAAGGGTCTCCTTTTTATAGAGTTTACGACCTATAAATAAAATTTTAACTCCAACTGACTTCTAGTAACCTACTACTGCATAGAAAAGAACACTTAACAATGGTTTTGAAGCATCCCTCGTTTTAAGTAAAGAGATTGGCGTATGCTTGTTGGCTAGCTGAGCATTGGGTTACTCATTTCCGTTTTAACAGAATAGCATTCACTTTATATAAAGTATAGAATTCTCTTTTAGTTTAGTACGTTGCAAAAATAAGTAGGAGGGATTCCCTAAATGCAAAACGGAATTTCTATACTAAAGATTTAATCTCGGACTCGAAAAGAGAGGGACCAAGGCCTTATCATAGCTGCTGCGCGATTCCTTGGAAAAAGCCCCCCGGGGGCCTTAACTAGGCATGCATTAGGGCAGTAACAAAGCAAAGCTTTACAGAGTATACGTTCAAATTTTTGGAGAAGTCTAAGGCGAGAAATCCTATTATAAATATAAAAAACCATTGTGTGATTCGTAGTACAAAATAAAATGCCTTTACGTTACAAGGTTTTTAATTACCTCCAGAGCTCTTTTTTATTTTAGTGGATATAAAACCTCCTCTTTAAAAAAATCCACGTGTCTTATGAATAGGTTTACATAGAATGTTTAAACAAGAGTTACTTAGTCGGTGGGCGTTTCGTCTTGATCTCGGTAAGCTCGAATTTTTGAGTAAGAGGCTTTTTTCACTATCCTGTATTATGAAAAACCAAAATGTTCTGTGTTATAAAAACATCTAGGGCTTTTGAGAGCGTTTTGACGAAAAGAGTTTTTTAAGCAATTTACTTCTGAATTTAATTAAGTTTAAAGGCACTCCTAGGACTACAAATTTACTAGCTTCTTCCCCTTTATTGGGACAGCTTAAGTGCATACCTCTTCGGTTTTTACAGGACCTTCTAGATCTCAAATATTACTAAATGCTAAAAATTACTAACTTAAGAGCAATGTCGGATTTCATTTACTTTACAAGACTTTAGAATCCAGGACTTCCTTACGAAATTCTATTTGTGGGACTCTCCTAAATGAGTTTCTCCTTAATCAAAGCTTCCTGTAAAAAAGAAACGTATCCAAACCTAGTGTCATTATAAAAAGTTTCGTGAGGTATATTCTGTATTTGGTGGGTACTCAAGTACAAGATCTACTTTTCCTTAAGCGGGCTTAGCCTTTCTTACTAAACAGTTAAAAAAATTCCGAACCTGTTAAAGAACCTTACGTACTTAGTAAGCTAAAGAGGACTTATTATCTAAAAGTTCTCACTTCAAATTAAAAGGGGATTTTTAAATCTCGATACTAGATTTTTCGGATACAAAGGAGCTTCCATAGGGATATAGTTAAATGAAAACCAGAAAAAACATTCCGTAAAAGCTTGACTCGTAGAAATTTTTTTAGTCTTTCTTTGCCTAAATGTAGTTGTCATTACCTACCAAAAATGGGTAAGGTTTTGTAGAACTCTAAGACAATTTCGTCGAAAACAAGAAACTCTTTTACCTTAGAAGGCTCCTGAAGGATCCCTTGCTTATTACTTGCTATAAGTATTTGTTAGAAAAGCTAGGGATTCCCAGAATCTTGTTCAAAGAGCTGCTTAAAATACTTGAAAAGGGAAAAGCTTTAGGACACCGCGCGCACTACAATTATGGGGTTTAGTAAGATTTCCTGTATTAGGTTAATAAGAGTTTTTTACTTTACAGGGGGTCCCCCTTTTCACTTTTTGACTTCTCCGAGAAACGGAGCTTTTGCGGACTTAAAACGCGTATCAAGATAGACTTATTATAAAGGGTCTTAAGTATAATTCTAAGAGCTAAGAGGCCGTAAATCCAGTTTTAAATAAAAACTTCAGTAATAGAGGGCCCGTATCACATATCAATAGAGGAAAACCCTTACTCTTTCATTTCTAAGGGTCGAAACTTTTTCCTAATTCAAGAGTTTAGATAGATTTTTATTTTGCCAGGGTTATTACCTTTTTGGTTAGAAAACTGAATATACTTAATGTAATTGATTTCTGATCTCAGTTACATAGGGGCGTGGATTTAGTCAGAGGTAGATATTATTTCACGAGTTATTAGCTTTGTAAGGTGCTAAAGAGTTTATCAATGGACAATTTCTTTTCAGAGACAGAGCCCTTAATATACGATACGTGCTCCCTATGCCTATCTCTCGGGATCCCGCGGATTTCAAGTCGAATTAGTCTTTAATTCCAGGTAAAGCTCAGATTTGCAATCACCTAACCTCTGAACTAGTGTAGTATACTTTTGGCAATAAGGCGCAGTTTCCCGAGTTTCTAATTACGAGTCTCCTTAAAAGCCAGGATCTCGAACCTGTGATTTCCGCTTTCAAAAGTAAGTGCTCTAACCAATCGAACTACTTAAAATCCCGAGGCCGAAATACGTTTGGAGGAAGTGAGATTTGAACTCACGATACAAAGATGTTTTGTATGTTGATTTAGCAAACCAATGCTTTAAGCCACTCAGCCATTCCTCCTTGAAAAATTCTAATAAAAAGGCAACAACTATTAGGATACTTTTTCTTTACTAAGCGATTCTATTGACCCACTTTTCTTACTATCGGAGTTGTATAACTTCACAAGAATAACATAATAACAAAAAGAGGCTCTTTTTTCTTTTTGAAGGTTTCCTCAAATTCAAATAAATATTTAGGTATTGCAAGCAGGCAAATCGCCAATAGATCATAAAATAACAACGAGACTACTCATACTCATTACTAAAAGCTACTATAACATAAAGTGCAAAAATATTATTACATAAGCCGCTTGTCGGACCGGATAGCTATCATATCATAACTACTAACATAACAAGAGTTATTTACAAACTCTCTTTTTATATTTGCCTATGTTGACAGGGTGCGTATTGTAAGAAAGATATGCTATAAAAGCTTTAACTGGCTATGGAAATCTGAATACTCTCAATTTTTTCGTTGCATTAGGTCGTACCTTTTCATTCATAATGTATAGCTCAATTTCTCAGAAGCTAGCGAGCTCTACTACAAAAATTCACCTTTCTATTATTATATGGGCCTTTTACGGCAGTTAGGTACATAGAAAAAAGCCCTAATCGCTAAAGTAGAATAGCTTCTTTTTTAATACTTTATAGTAAAGAAAAAGGACTTCCTTATTAGATTCGGATTAAGTATATAATTTCGGGTAAGAAAACTCTATCTTTATTCTACGTCTTAATTGTATCCTTTCTAAAAGCTAGAATTCAAAAGGATCCAGGTGCTAGTATTATTCCCAACTTAGATAGTTTGAATAATAAAAACCCTTAAAGTTAAAGAAAGGTTAATTTACCATGGGTTAAGAACAAGTATACTGCAACTCCTGAGTGTTTATAAAAAAGTTCTACCCTCGCATATGTTCCAGCGAGGTTTTGTTATTAGTAAATTCATTTTGATTTCATTCCAGAATGGGTGTTAAGCGCCCCTTTTAGTCTATTTTTCTTTGCTTTAGAACAAAAAAATGATACTGGATTTAAAGTCTTTTCTTAGTCCATTCTCCACCTCAAGTATATCTTGTAGAATTTCTTTGTCATTTGTTTATCTTTCGCGCGCCCAGTAAAGAATACCTACCTCTATTTTTTTCAAGGATTGCGCCAAGCTCGGGGTAGCTATTTCGACAGGGAACATAACATAATTAGGACTAGATATGACTAATTAAAAGGATAATTGTAAAGCTAGGAATAAAGGGGAGTCGTAGTATTTTCCACAAACAGGAAATAAGCGCTGCCCACAGTTCAAGGCATCTTGGCCTCACAAAGAAGACCCTCCTTTTGAAAATTAGTAAATCCTTTTGTAATTCTAATCAACTCCGCTAGAGTATAAGCTTACAAAACAGAAATTTAATAAAAGGTTGACGTAGTCTAAGATCCTAAAGATAGAAAGCATGTGAAATCCTAAGACTTTAGAAAAGTAAATAGAACCTTATAACTATGTACGTACCTTACCCGCGTTCTTGGTATGTAAGATAATACCAGAATCAAAAGACTCTTAAAATGAAAAGAGAAAGAGGACCCGGCTTTAGGATAATATGCACATAATCGGAATAGGAAGTACACGCACTCTAAGGTCCATATAAGGAATTACTCGCATGTCTACAGGATAAATAAAAGGGAATCCCCTTAGATAAAGCCCCGTATCTTTCAACAATGAACTCAAAAGTCGAGGATTAGTTATTCTCTGGAAATAACCTACCCTATAAGATAAAAAGAATATTTCCTTAATTACTGATACAATAAAGTCCAAAAAAGTAAACAAATACAACCATTATACTCATTTCATTTATTCAAGTCTACTTTAAAATAACTTAGTGCATTAGAGCTTCTTATTTCTTTTCTCCTACAATTTTTGTATTCTTTCTATTTACTTTTAGAGTTAAGTCTTGACCATATATGAGATATAAGGATGCTCCTCAAGTTTAAGACAAAGAGCTTCGTTGTAGTGTTCCTACTAGGGCCCCTTTTAATTAATTATAGACAAGTAGGGTCAGGGAGTTCCTTAAAAAGGAATAAAGTAAAAGCAGTACTTGAGACCGAAAGTTCTCATTATACAGAATAAGGGAATTTTCATTATTGCTTAAACTAGGGAAAGATCTTAACCTTGTTACTTGAACTATTACCATTAGAGTTTAGAAAGGGTAGGTGGGAGGTAGTATTCTATTCTCATAAAACTAGAAAGGGACTAAATACTTATGATTATGAATCTAAGCGCATTTGAGCTTGGCATCTGCCTTACTTGAAACACGCACAAGAAATAGTTGGAGACTGGGACCCTTGGGGAGCTCTAACTAGAATTCTCTTGGGCTGCCGCGCCTGTTTTTAGACTTCTTCCTCACTTTCACGGGGCGATGAAAGTACTACGAGCCCCCTTTTCTTACGCACGACGTTATATGCGTGCTTTTCATTCTCTACTCTTACTTCACCTTATGTATTTGTACTCTAAGAATAAGACTTAGAATTCCGCGTACCCTTATTATGAACTTTGCTAGAATGAGAACTTAAAGCACTAGACATCGAGAGAACGCTTCTTTAGAAGGCCCTCTTTAAGGTATGGGTTATATGCTCTCATACAAGACTTCCTTGGCGAGCAATACCAAATGAGACAAAGAGCATGGCAGTAGTAAACGGATAACTCGGTTCGTATATTCTATTTCTATACCAGACACCGAAGAGTAAGGCAGACCCTTAGGTTTGAGCTGCCCTAAAAAAGCTAATCTATCTTGATCACAAGGATTCAACTCTCTAAAATACCGCGCTACCTATAAAGACTAACATTAAGGGCAATTTCGTAATTTAAAGGAATCCCGGCAAGGGTATCGAATATCGAGTCATTTTCTAAGATAAGAGGATATAACTCTATAAAAAAAAGGAATCTTTTAAGGAATTAAAGAATATAAAATATAGGATACCTGATAAGGATTCCTGTCACTAAGAGAAACCAAGAAAGGGGGAGTTCTATTCCTTACTAAGAAGTCTTTAAATCTATATATTTACTGGTTAATCCGAAACAGTAAATATTTATCTACGATTTGCTTGTACTTAGTCTAATAAAATTACCCGTTGAGGAGAAAAAGTAATACCAAAACAATTTATACATGATGAAAAAGATCTTAAAAAAGTACTTAGTTTAACTGTATACGGTGCTAGGCGGGTCTACTTATTTGTAATATAAGACTCTTTACGAGTTCTTGGGCTTTTAAATTAAAAGACTCAACAAAATGGAATAATTATCTATTACCAAAATGCTCGACTAGTTTTTCTCACCGATGTTTTTGGAGAGACCCCTAAAAAGGCCGTGCATGACATATTAGAGAACTCAACAAATACTAGTTTTAAAAACCCAGAAACCAAGGATTCCTTGTAGATAAGAGAGACCTTAAGACTTCAAAAAATGAGGGTATGCGAGTACTTACTAAGCTGCGTGCTTTTAATGGATACCCTATATTGTAGTTATCATTATACCTTCCTTCTTTAGCCATTAATAAAGGAAAAAACGGGTATCTTTTTGACCCAAATCCAACCCTTTTTGTCTAGCTCTTCAGTGTTCCTTTTTTTTTTCTTTTTTTAGTCGCTTTTAAAATTAAGCTGTGACATATTTGGTAAGTGATATATACTTTAGGTCAAACAGCATCTTGAGGAACCACTCTTCAAAATTACAACAAACCTTCCTTTAAGAACTCAAGGAATAGTAAACTTACTAAATTCACAAGAAATGGACGATATGCCTCTAGAAACTCAAGGAATTCGCTTATAAAAGAGTAAAAGAGGGAGTCCTGGGATAACAAAATCAAGCTATCCACTTTGAGGTTTCTCAATAGTCATCAATAGGTTGAACTTTGTTTTTTAGCCCTTTCCATGTATTTCACCCCTTATAGAGGGCACAAAAACCCCAAAGCTTTACTTTATAAATTATAACAGCTATATCCAAGCTAGATTCTTACACATGGGTATACCTTGAGCAAGAAAACCCATTATTACAGCAACAGTAAAGTGCCGAAGTACCAAGGGTAATTAAAAATTGAACTTTATTAAGAACTCTTAAATAAAAGTGAGGACCATAAAGCAATACTACGGATACCCCGCTTAATCAGAAGATGCATGCAAAGGAATTCGAGTACTCTTTTTGTATTTGGAAGACTCCTTACTATTATAAAATTCTAATAAAAAAGGAAATCCCTATAAGAATTTCAGAGCAAAAAGAAACTCGTGTTAAGGCATTCCTCGAGTGCTTTTTGGGTAACTAAAAGAGCGAGTAAAATCCTAATATACTCAAAAGCCCACAAAAGGACTCAGACTAGAAGTTCTTCAGAATTGCTGTCTCGGCTACGTGTTACCTAATAGTGTATCTATTTACTTACTTTTATTTAACAAGATGTTTATCCCACTAGAGAGCTTTCCTTATGAAATTCAACCAGAAATATAAACTGGCCGACATCTCCCAATATCATATCTCGCTTCTTAGCCTGCGGGAAAGTGCATACTATCCCCGCAAAACCTCTTAGTAGTATTTATTTCCTAACAGAATGCCAAAAAAATTTTTAGCTTTTTGGGGAGAGGTCTAGCAAAACTCTAAAGCACCTGGTTGAGGAACGGCTTAGACTCTTTTAATATAGCTAAACGTCTACCTTTTAATGAAAAATCGTTTACTTAATTACTAGGTATTCCGTAGCATTTAAGTTTTGACTCCTTTATAAAGACCCCGAGCTTTTATATGCGTATCGAGATATACCTCGTATAGAAATAACAGTGCCAAGGGAAATGTACTAAATCTCAATATAATATAAGGAAAAGGGGGCTCTAAAGGTCCTAAGACACAATACCTTAATTTCAAAGGGTTTAGAATTTATAACAGGGTTATCTCACTCCGAAAAGAAACTTGCTACTCTGAGTACTCGGTGTATGATACCCCGGAGCCTTTTCTTTGCTAAGAAGAGTGGCTAAAATTCCCTAAGAGTATAAAGTTCTTGCTTCCTCGAACTCGAACAGGTTTCCTTAATAGAAGAATGGTACTTAAGTATCTCTCATACCGGGTATATAACCCCACGCAAATCATTGCGAGAAAACTGGATACAAAATTCGTAGAATTAAGAAGACTTTACTCTGACACGATATTCCAATTACTTTTTTCAAGACTTCTTTTTTGTAATACAGCTTAAATTCTAAGATTATGGCGTATATCTTTTTCCACGAACCCCTTTATAGTTCTTTACTAAAAAAGCGCTCTTAATTAGCCTACTCTTTCTTAGTCTTAGTGAGTATTATACTGCAGAGTGCTTTTGTTACAAGTGGGCTGCCTTTTTTGAAGTGAATATTGTTACCAACCTTTAGTTATAAACCCGAAACCGAGATGCTTCAGATCCTAACAGGGGCATCCGTAAGTATAAAGTGGAGTCTAGTAGAATTGCAGAAAGTATAAAACCTTTTAAAGTTTTTTCTCGCGATACTTTAGCAAGATATTAGAGTGCGTAAGTTTAGATAAATGCGGGTTGCCTAGTCATTTTTTTAAGGGCCGGTTATTGACAGAGAAGATAAAAGGTATTCCCTTGAGATTTCCGTTTTTGATCTGCCAAGTTCGGTAATATAGGAGTTAACCGGTTTAATCGAGTGAGTAGGGGAATCCCTTTTTCTTTGTTTAGGTCAGATACCTAGTTCTTCATAGTTTAATTGTCACTGCTAATCTTTTCTTTAACAAGAATCTAATTTACTTAAAATTCCGATGCAGAAGGAGGTCTCTTGTAAGCCAAAGGGTATCCTTGTAGAAATTCCGTGCGTGCTTTGTACTCGTTTAGGGATAACCGGAGGTTCTTTTATCTGTATATAAGTCGCTTGCTGTAGGAAGCTTTTTTTTTAGTAATAAAAAGTACTAGATCAAATAATTCGGGGGATACCTTTATTAAAAAAGTAAGACTAAAAGGTTTGTTTTCAACTTCCTTGTGTAGTAGATACAAACTCTAATAGCAAAAAATCTAGATTTCTCTGCAGCACACTTATTTATTACCTCCTATATCCGGATGTCGAGTAAACTATACCCGTGTAAGTATTTTTAAGAGATTACTATGTACATAAAACCTCAGAAGAAGGGGGTAGCTGTTATGAAAGAACAAATTACAACCTGTTTTCTATAAATTTTCAGGGGCTTTTACTTATTTTATTGTTGTTTTGTAACCAAGTTCTGTTTTTCAATTCCCCTTCTCCCTCGGCCTAGTAAATAATAAAGGGAAGGGCAAGACCTATAAATCAAGTACAGTTGGCAGCTTTTTAGTGAAGAAATTAAAGTCTATATTAAGGTATCTATGTTCTATTACAAGAGACCCTCCGTTACACTGCAGTCAGGTACACAAATCACCCTTTCTACTAGAAAGGTTTCTCTCCTCTCTATGTCAATAACTACAAGTAAAAAGGGATATACCTAAACAACGATAAGAACTTATAGTACTAGTAACAGCTACAACACAGGACCCTTTTAGAGGAATCTCTATAAGTATAAGACGGGTACACTGCCTGCGATATAAAGTTTTCGGGAAAATTCCACTATAAATGTCTTTTTGTTGAAGCAAGTCGGTGAGGTTATACTTTTTCTAATTCTAAAAGGGGCGTTTCAATTGTTAAGAAGGCTTTCTCTCTGCTAGGGTTGATCGCTTCTTTAGGGATTTTCTGTATTAAAGTTTCCCCAGATCTAGCCGACACTATAAGGATTATATAATATTTGCTTAAGTTTTAGATTGGAAGCCCGGTCAGCATAGTTTTTAGGTGCGTTCAGTCCTATGTGTAAAAAGGATTCATAGAAGTGTAAGGAAACCTGGTATAGTACCAAAGCGAGATTTTTGTGTTATATGCTTTAAGGGTAGTGAGAAGAGCTTTTCTTAGACTTAGATTTGGTTTCTCTTTGGTGAAGTTCTACCAAACTAGGGATTCTATAAGACTAAAAGTTCATACACTCTCGTGATTCTTTAAAATTACAGGCTATATAGGCGAAGCTCTTCTTATGGGTAAAATGAAACTTAGCAAAAATTCTTTTATATCGGGTCAAGAAGTTCATTAGATAATCTTGTAAAAGCGGATGCTAGCTTTATTACGACTGACTTACCCCTTATATTAATAATACAGAGAGCTTGCATTACCTCTACCCTCTCTGCAAAACGAAAGTCAAGTAAATCTCAAGACAGGGCATTAAAACGTATTAGTATTTCCCTTTTAGTTTTCCGTATCTACGTGGACTTATTAATTCTAAAAAAAAGCTCCTTTTCCTGGGAACATTCCTATTATCACGTGATATAGAGTAAGCCCTTTCTCAACTTTATTTATATATTTTCAAAGGGTTTTCTACTGGATTTCTTTTGAGGACTGGGATAGGCCCTATTTTAGTATATTTCAGTATCAGACTTAAGTCACCCAACTCTCATATCTAGAATTCAAAGACCTAATATAACAAGGATTCCTTTTAGGGCAATACTGGTCGAGATTTTTATATCCTTTTTGGATACGGTTGGACAGAAGGGTTAGAAAAAAAAAATGAATGTATCTTTCATAGAGTTTTTTAGTTACATTGGAAAGGTCTAGTAGAATCTTTAACACAAATTTAGGGCTCTTATATGGATTAGTTTTTTGGCATACCTATAAAAAACTTTCTTTAGTTTAGCACTTTATTTTTTCAAGGGAAGGGCCTTTTAAATAAAAGCTCACTCTGCTATACCAAATAATGACATTTACTAAAACCAAAAGCTTTTTAATAAATATTAAAAACCGGGAAGGGAGGGACACTTTTTAGAGTATAACTTTTCTTTCTAAGAAGTAAAAACCACTTTCTTATATTCCGTGATAGGAAAGGACCCTCTATGTGAAATCCGGTTGAATTATTTGCAGGAAAGATCCTAAAGTTGTCTGTAAAACTGAGGACAGTGAAAGTGACTCTCCGAGAATACTTTAGGAATTCCTAAAGTAAAGAAGTAAGAAGGTTTTTGGCAGTATCGAGTAAGGGGACCTTGTCAGTAGTTTTTGATACCCGTTTTACAAGTTTGAGTCCGAGATTGTAGGATATAAAAATAGAGTTGTAGTAATGCTTGGTAGGCTCGTTTTTCTTAGTTTAACTAGAATCCTAAGAGTAACCCTTAATTAGGTAATCAAAGTCCTCTATATTAATAACCCCTACTGACATACTGCTCGAAACTCTTTGAAAGGCGCTTAGTCCCGGATCTTCCCAACCACCTTTACACCTTAGTAAGAGCAACGCGCAAATTCTACAGGTAAAGTATAACTCTGCAAAACCTCAAATTTCGTGTTTTAGATCAAGGGTATACCCGTTATGAGATTCTATTTTTACTTCTTAGGGCTGCCCCCGTAAGAGGAGTCCTCGTATCGGGTAATTGGCCAAAGATTTTTAGGCTATATACTTACTTCTCAGTTTATTATATAAAATTTTATATCTATAGAATCTTAATGGGTACCGCTTTTTGTGATCTAGATATATCACTGCCTTGGGGTAATAACTCGTGATAAAGGATCCTGATTTGGATTGGCCTAGCAATTTTTGAATGAACAAAAGGGTAATAGAAACCCAGTTGTAAATAACTTTTTATGGAAAGACTCTCTTAAAAAGTTACAATTCCCTGTTCTACCTCGAGCTTCTTGATACTAAGTCAAATTCGTTACTTTTTTTAGAAGGTGGCCCTAGTGTTCTTAAAGTATAATCTATTCTATCGGTCAAATGAGGAGCTTGTAATTGGTAAAGCAAAAAAGTAAATAATAAAAACTATCCGATTACACAGATATGGGGTTCTAGCCCATACGTTTCCTTAAAAATAAATCTCGGATAATAAAGGACTCGGGTATCTTTTTTCCGAAGTGTTATAGTCTTACTTCTACTTGTTAATTTGTAAGGGACACAGTATACTCTAAAGTGGGCCTCTTTGATCGGAATAAGTGGGAATTCTTTCTTGTTGGACTTATCCCGTTAGATAAATATAAGAGAAGAATATCATAGAGTTCAAATGAGTTGCACAGTATAGTAAAGACAAGATAAAGTCCTTGATAAGGCTGCTTTGTTAAACCCGCTACAAGATACTTTTCTTTTAATGAACGGGGTGTAAAGTGAACCTCAAGGATTCTTAATGAGATTTTTCCTCCCAAGGAGTCTCCAGTGACAAGATATCAGGATCCTTACTTATTTCCAGGGCATTACAAAGCAGATTAAGGATTTTTTTAGATGCTCCTAGTAACAAGGAACTAATTGCGCACTTCCTCTTGCTTTTTTCATGAAAACGGGAAGGTACCCTGTTATATTACAAAAACCTAACCTATTGTTTAATAATTAACAGGTCCCATAGAACTTGGAAAGCCAAGTCGATAAAATTTCTGCCAACTGAAACTTAGTTTTCTGCTTATTTGATAATTGAACTAAACTTTGAGGATGCTTTATCGCGAGTTTTACTTGGACAGACCTACCCATTACTTACTTGAGCTTAAATTCATTCGTGGAGGGATATAAACTGCTGTTCGTAGGTAAGAGTGCTTAAAAAAATCCTGTAGTAGAAAAACCAAGTAGTCGGTGTTGCTTTAAAGGTACCTCTTTCGAATCCTTATTACGAGGGCCCTGCGGAGTTCCCCTTACTAGAATATATTAAGAATACTCAAATCACTTTGTATCCCGGAATAGTATTACTTGCACGAGACTTCCATCGGCTACTACAGGATTTCCTTGTATTTATACGGAACAAAGTCGATCCGGGTATCATCTCGCATAAAAGGACTTCTACAAACTTTAGGCATGTCTCGGGGTTATTTTATATAAGGAAGGGGCACTCTTCTATACCTAGCGTTAACACTCTATCCTTTTCTTCTTTTTTATTTGACTTAGATTCTTTAGTTTATTGTTACTGAGTTCTTTCTTCTCCTTCTTTTTATTCGTATTAGGAGGTGTATTGGGCTTAGGAACAACAGCATGCATAGTTAGGAATGCTTATTAAGTGTATCCCTTAGTACAATATTACATATAGCCTAATTACCTTTAGCTGAGCTGACAAGGACTA